>OX456985.1:114769113-114976613 GCA_949752695.1 Melanostoma scalare
TGTTTATTGTTTATTGTTTATAGTTATTGTTTATTGTTTATTGTTTATTGTTTTATTGTTTATTGTTTATTGTTTATTGTTTATTGTTTATTGTTTATTGTTTATTGTTTATTGTTTATTGTTTATTGTTTATTGTTTATTGTTTATTGTTTATTGTTTATTGTTTATTGTTTATTGTTTATTGTTTATTGTTTATTGTTTATTGTTTATTGTTTATTGTTATTGTTTATTGTTTATTGTTATTGTTTATTGTTTATTGTTTATGTTTATTGTTTATTGTTTATTGTTTATTGTTTATTGTTTATTGTTTATTGTTTATTGTTTATTGTTTATTGTTTATTGTTTATTGTTTATTGTTTTTTTGTTTATTGTTTATTGTTTATTGTTTATTGTTTATTGTTTATTGTTTATGTTATGTTTATTGTTTATTGTTTATTGTTTATTGTTTATTGTTTATTGTTTATTGTTTATTGTTTATTGTTTATTGTTTATTGTTTATTGTTTATTGTTTATTGTTTATTGTTATTGTTTATTGTTTATTGTTTATTGTTTATTGTTTATTGTTTATTGTTTATTGTTTATTGTTTATTGTTTATTGTTTATTGTTTATTGTTTATTGTTTATTGTTTATTGTTTATTGTTTATTGTTTATTGTTTATTGTTTATTGTTTATTGTTTATTGTTTATTGTTTATTGTTTATTGTTTATTGTTTATTGTTTGTTGTTTATTGTTAATTGTTTATTGTTTATTGTTTATTGTTTATTGTTTATTGTTTATTGTTTATTGATATTGATTATTGATTATTGATTATTGATTATTGTTTATTGTTTATTGTTTATTGTTTATTGCTTATTGCTTATTGTTTATTGTTTATTGTTTATTGTTTATTGTTTATTGTTTATTGTTTATTGTTTATTGTTTATTGTTTATTGTTTATTGTTTATTGTTTATTGTTTATTGTTTATTGTTTATTGTTTATTGTTTATTGTTTATTGTTTATTGTTATTGTTTATTGTTTATTGTTTATTGTTTATTGTTTATTGTTTATTGTTTATTGTTTATTGTTTATTGTTTATTGTTTATTGTTTATTGTTTATTGTTTATTGTTTATTGTTTATTGTTTATTGTTTATTGTTTATTGTTTATTGTTTATTGTTTATTGTTTATTGTTTATTGTTTATTGTTTATTGTTTATTGTTTATTGTTATTGTTTATTGTTTATTGTTTATTGTTTATTGTTTATTGTTTATTGTTTATTGTTTATTGTTTATTGTTTATTGTTTATTGTTTATTGTTTATTGTTTATTGTTTATTGTTTATTGTTTATTGTTTATTGTTTATTGTTATTGTTTATTGTTATTGTTTATTGTTATTGTTTATTGTTTATTGTTTATTGTTTATTGTTTAGTGTTTATTGTTTAGTGTTTATTGTTTATTGTTTATTGTTTATTGTTTATTGTTTATTGTTTATTGTTTATTGTTTATTGTTTATTGTTTATTGTTTATTGTTTATTGTTATTGTTTATTGTTTATTGTTTATTGTTTATTGTTTATTGTTTATTGTTTATTGTTTATTGTTTATTGTTTATTGTTTATTGTTATTGTTACTGTTTACTGTTTACTGTTTACTGTTTATGTGTTGTTTGTTGTTTGTTGTTTGTCGTTTGCTGTTTGTGGTTTGTTGTTTGTTGTTTGTTGTTTGTTGTTTGTTGTTTGTTGTTTGTTGTTTGTTGTTTGTTGTTTGTTGTTTGTTGTTTGTTGTTTGTTGTTTGTTGTTTGTTGTTTGTTATTTGTTGTTTGTTGTTTGTTGTTTGTTGTTTGTTGTTTGTTGTTTGTTGTTTGTTGTTTGTTGTTTGTTGTTTGTTGTTTGTTGTTTGTTGTTTGTTGTTTGTTGTTTGTTGTTTGTTGTTTGTTGTTTGTTGTTTGTTGTTTGTTGTTTGTTGTTTGTTGTTTGTTGTTTGTTGTTTGTTGTTTGTTGTTTGTTGTTTGTTGTTTGTGTTGTGTTTGTTGTTTGTTGTTTGTTGTTTGTTGTTTGTTGTTTGTTGTTTGTTGTTTGTTGTTTGTTGTTTGTTGTTTGTTGTTTGTTATTTGTTGTTTTTTGTTTGTTGTTTGTTTTGTTTTGTTGTTTGTTTTTTTGTTGTTTGTTGTTTGTTGTTTGTTGTTTGTTTTTTGTTGTTTGTTGTTTGTTGTTTGTTGTTTGTGTTGTTGTTTGTTGTTTGTTGTTTGTTGTTTGTTGCTTGTTGCTTGTTGTTTGTTGTTTGTTGTTTGTTGTTTGTTGTTTGTTGTTTGTTGTTTGTTGTTTGTTGTTTGTTGTTTGTTGTTTGTTGTTCGTTGTTTGGTGTTTGTTGTTTGTTGTTTGTTGTTTGTTGTTTGTTGTTGTGTTGTTTGTTGTTTGTTGTTTGTTGTTTGTTGTTTGTTGTTTGTTGTTTGTTGTTTGTTGTTTGTTGTTTGTTGTTTGTTGTTTGTTGTTTGTTGTTGTTGTTGTTGTTTGTTGTTTGTTGTTTGTTGTTTGTTGTTGTTGTTTGTTGTTTGTTGTTTGTTGTTTGTTGTTTGTTGTTTGTTGTTTGTGTGTTGTTGTTTGTTGTGTTGTTGTTTGTTGTTGTTGTTGTTTGTTGTTTGTTGTTTGTTGTTTGTTGTTTGTTGTTTGTTGTTTGTTGTTGTGTTGTTGTGTGTGGGTTGTTGTTTGTTGTTTGTGTGTGTTGTTGTTGGTGTTGTGTTTGTTGTTGTTGTGTTGTTGTTTGTTGTTTGTGTTTGTTGTTGTTGTTTGTTGTTGTTTGTTGTTGTTGTTTGTTGTTTGTTGTTTGTTGTTTGTTGTTTGTTGTTTGTTGTTTGTTGTTTGTTGTTTGTTGTTTGTTGTTTGTTGTTTGTTGTTTGTTGTTTGTTGTTTGTTGTTTGTTGCTTGTTGCTTGTTGTTTGTTGTTTGTTGTTTGTTGTTTGTTGTTTGTTGTTTGTTGTTTGTTTAAATACATTTACTGCCAGAGTGGAGACATTATGTGTTATCACGAGTCGCGATGTTTATGCTTGTGGCGCCATAAAAGAAGAAGGAGAAGTTGGGCACAAGATGATCAACTCACTTCTTTGAGCCACAGATAATTTAGCTTGAGGCAAACCCTACTAAAATCGACTTCCCAAGTTTTTCAATCTCACAGTTAAGAATTTTACGATATATTTTCATATTTTATGGGTTGAATATATGATAATACCAAAAATTTATTAGTATCTAATAAACTGCAAATATTGAAAGAGAGCAATTAATAAATCAAATATTAAAATGTTATAACGTAAAGATATTAAGACGAAATTCGTATTTTTTTTGTCATGGCAATGAATTTGCTATCGAAGTAAACTAATGAATTGCCAATTTGTCACCAAATGCGATACCCATAGAAAAACATTTTTGACTTCGTTGGTATTCGAACTACGAGCCTCAAGGTAAACAGGCTTACATCACACCACGCGGGTACCACCAAACTTTTGAATCTTATGTATGGGAGACCGGGGCTAGTAGACTAGAAATGTCCTTATCTTGAAAAAAAACTAAGAGAGATATCAAAACGAAAAAAAACTTATTATAGAACATAATTTTTGCTATTGGAAAAAAAATGTGTTGTAAACATTGTTAATACAAAGAAATTTTTTAATATTTCCAGCTCTTTGATACTAAGACTGTAAGCAAATATAATTTTATTTTAAGCTAAAAAATTAAAAATAAATACACTTCATAAGAACTAGATTCAAAAAAATAATTTTAAAAAAATAAAATTAAGTAAGTAAACCAAATCCTCTCCTTGTGGTATCACAAAATAATTAAAAGAAATTTAATGAAGTAGGCAAATTTAAGACACTTCGTGTGATATATCAAACTGAAAACTAGAAAAAAACTGAATTGAATTGAATTGCTTGAAATTACCAAGAAAAAAAGATGAACACAAACAATCGAAACGAAAGCAAACATTTTTTTTGGTTATAACACGACGCGTTGTGCAACACCAGTGAAAGACAATTTAAGACTAAGTAAGCAGGTGTGCTCGATATAACAAGTGCAATTCACTTGAGTGAAATGGTTTTCTTTTGAAGTTATTGCCGATTGGTCTACTTGCCCCTTGGGCCAACTAGCCCCGGTTACCCCTAATACTGAATATAAATACATTGACATAGCAAAATTAATAAAATATCCTCTGATTATTGAATTGTAATACAGAAGAAAACGACACTTAAGAATTATTGTATTAAATTTAAACATCAAATAGGCCCACAATTGTTTGAATAGTTAGATTTGACTACTAAGATATGGGTCTTTAATCGTGTTGAATTCAATCGGTTTTGTATTACAAATTGTAAGTCTGATATCTACGGAACTATTAAAATGAAACATAAAATAGTTAAGAAATAAAGTTAATATTTGGGAAATATTAAAAACTAATTTTAACTGTATTGTATACAGCTGTAATACAAGGGCTATATTAAAAGTATCACAAAATGTTTGACCGTGAATATTTCAATAAATGACTAATTGTGTTCCTTTTATCAAGTTTATAATGCGGTAGTTGACTTTATGCTGCACTGAATTCCAGCTCTTACCTTTCAAGAAAGTCATTTGCTGATTGGAGAAATATTTTTTGTAACTGGGGAGCATTTGGACAGAGAGCGATTCCTGGTAAAAGAAGCAGTCCCTTTATTTCGAACAGTGGAAGGTTTCCCATCAGTGAGCTTAAAAATCCTCCCAAGTTTTTGTGAATGTACCTAGAAGTAAATCAAAACTATTTACACGGAATAAAGATATATATTAGGGTGGTCAGCATTTGTATGGAGTAAAAAAAGTATTTCAGCAATCTTTTTTATACCAATACATTTCAAAAGTTTGCAAAAAATTCCATGAGATCTCAATTATTCTCGTCCTTAAAAAAAAAACATTTAAATAACTACTATTCTACTACTACTTCATCGCAGCCAACTTTTATAGAACGAGAATACTTAATGAAAATTTCTAACAAATGAATATTATTCTCATATTTGATCAAACTTATTTTTGTTTTGACTAAACTAAAAGTTTTTTTATTTTTAATAATCATGTTCCGTTTTAGCTAAATTAAAAGCCCATCTCACTTTGTTTTAACATAACTCAAGCCACAGTATTCAAAAAATAAACATACATTCGGCTCAAATTAAGCACCAGACTATTCTATCAAAATAGTTTCTATCAATATACATAATTTCATGTATCTAATAAAAACAAATTGTTAAAATTTTTGAAAAATTGCTACTCAGGCAGACGACAATGTTTCTCAATGATGTAAAACTGTTACTTGTTATCTCGAATAAAATCTAATCTAATCTAAAAACATTTAAATAATTTCATTAGCAAGTAGTAACGAGAATTTTGTAATAAATAGATTCGAAAAGAAAAGTTTCACTGTCTAGAAATTTGAAATTGGAAAGACGATATTTATATATCAACTAAACGAATATCAAAAAGATGAACTGTAAACTGTTTCCAAAAAAGAGTAAACTACACAACTGAGAGAGATATTGCTTTTAATCTCCGTTTTGAGTAAATTTCTTTATTCCACGTTCGGCTGTATCGTTTACAACTTTAAACGGTTCAACTACTTCCTTTGTTTTTGTTTTTTTTTTTAATTTGTTTCATCATTTGAAACTGATAAATTTATGGGCAAAAAGTCAATAGATTGTTATAGTCTTTCAAAAAGTCACATGGATTTTGTTAATTCAAGGTTTGGTTTAAGTTTTTGGTTAATAATCGGTGACATATCAGTTTGTTTCAGGCGTTTATATTATTGTTTACTCCTTCTTTCTGCTCATTTTCTTCAAAAAGTCTCAAACCATTCCTCGTCTTTCTTCAAAACCCTACCAATCAACAGAAACGAAAACTCTGCATATTCCTTACCACAAACGATTAATAAACCTTTTCAAAGCAATTTAATCTATGATGCTATCATCTTCTCCTCTAAGGCAGAGAGAGAACAATAATGATACACAGCATTTGATAGTAAAGTAGTAAGTAACTGATAAAGGTTTTTTAGTTTTTGTGTTCAGTTGAATATGCTGAAGCATCAATGATGTCAAAAGCCCATATTTTCTTTTGTCATCCACCGAGCCAAATGATAAGTTCCTATTACCCGGAATTTAGTGCCACATAGTCATCGCGAAAAAAAATTTTTCAAGTTTTTTCAAAGCAAATACCAAAATTTCTTCGCTTATACCTAAAAAACGTTCAGACCTATTTTGTCCATGGACCAAATAAAAGTCTTATTTTGATTTTTACTTTCAGGGCAAAAAGATGTATCGATATAAGATGAATGTGAGCTTTGCAAGCTGAGCTAGGTGCTGTTTGTTCACGTAAATGTTAATAGGAAGTCCTTATTGATGCTAATTAGAGCAAAACTCAAGAAATTCATGAAAGTTGCATAAGCAATGTGTTGGTGAGCAGACGTGCTTTAAAGTGCTGTAGTTCAAATAATTATTAAACGCGCCAAGTTTTAAAAATAACCCGTAGGCACTTGCCATTGGAAAGCTCAATAAACAGACTATTGTTTTAAATAAGAAAAATGTGGTATTTTGGTTTCAGTTAAGTGAAATTAAAGTTTTAAATTAGTAAAACAATTTAAATCAAATTGAATATAGCTCTAATAAGCAAAAAAAAAAACCGTTTTCCACTCTCAAAACTAATACCAACTCGCGAATAACAAGAGCCAATACGAAAAACCTAATTATTTCTCACATCTCAAAATATCCGACACCAAAATCATCTCCAGAAACACCAGTTCCTATAAATTTCATAAACTCATATGTTAGACTGTATCCAATGGGGTCTGTTTGACAAACTTAGCCACATAGATTATGCCGACGATTATGTCTCATGGCAAACAACACGGCTAATTTAAATCAAATATGTCATTCGCTGCAGCTAAATGGAGAAGTGGCTGGCTTAAGGATCAACGCAAATAAGACCAAAATAATGACCACGGGCCAAAGCACACAACAAGTCATTCCAAGGCAGGGAACCATAGAGAAGGTCACGCAGTTTAACTATCTGGGCAGTTTTAATGCACTTGATGGCGGAACGGACCTGGATGTTAACAATAGAATAAACAAAGATCGCAGTGCACTTGGAATCCTTTCTCTTGTGTGGAACTCAATCAAAATATCGCTACGCACCAAGTTGAAACTCTTCGAAACTAACGTGAAATCTGTGCTGTTATATGCTTCTGAAGATGCGCTACATTCTGAAGATCCGGTGGCCGCAAACCATATCAAACGTTGAACTATGGAATAGGACCGGACAGATGAAATTGGATGCAGACATCACTCAACGAAAGTGGCGTTGGATAGGCCATACACTGAGGAAACCTAACGACAACATAGCGAAACAATCATTCGAATGGAATCCTCAGGGTGAGAGACGCGTTGGAAGACTAAAAACAACATGGAGGTCATCTGTTTTAAAAGAAGCTCAGTCTCAAGGTATTCAATCGTGGTCACAGCTACGACCCGTTGCGGCGAATCGGGACAGATGGGGGGATCTGGTTGCTGCCCTATGCTCCAGGAGGAGTTAAAGTGCTGCTACACTTGCAGCCGGACAACATATATATATAAATGTTAGATCATCAGCTGCAACAACACCTGCAGCAAAACAAAGTCCATCAATATCCTCATTTGCAACAAAGCGGGAAACAAAATCAACCGGCAACAGCAACAATTCTATGACAAAAGCAATGGATTTTCAATATAAGCCTATATAAGATAGATTAAGTACCATCGAAAAAAATTTAATAAGCAAAATAGAATCGGTAGAAAACGTTTTCACGAAAAAACTAGAAACAATTCTGACGTTGAAAAGCTTAAATACACACATTGATGGGATTAATGATGAACTTACCAAGGTAAAAGGCCAATTACAATATTCTGCGAACATCTCGCATACTAACAAAAATATAGCCGACGAGCTTAAGCTTTTTTTTTTTATAATTAACGTGTGGGAAACCAACCCCGACAAACTTTTTTTTATGATTTAAAATTCAAATCTTTGGTTTGAGAAGCTCTGGTGAGGCAACAGATCGTTCCCAGCTACCATACAAAGCTGTGGAACGTAATCCCAGACAAGAACCTTTTCTTACAAACCAACAAAAACCATATTAACTCAATTGTAGCTCTCTTAAAATGCATTGAAAGTTGAGAATGGTTAAACGAAAATCCAATAGAATGAGTCAATTTTCTTGAGTCGGATCTAAGATGTAAGTTTGGATTGAGTATAAAGCATAAGGCTTTATTTATAAAAGATAAATTAAACATAATCTTTCAAAAAATAATGTAAAAGAAAAAAATATATAATATATAAACAAAATAAAAAAAGAACAGATAGGCTTTGGATAGGATTCGAACCATTGCTTAAGGGCTTGGTCCGCAAACACCATTTCATTTTCATTTTTAATTAATTTTTATTCAATTTTTTTCTTAAATCTACTTGCATGCTAACAAAAATGTGTAAAACTAGCTTTTATAATAACTATATTAACTTACTGACCCTAGGCGGGTACTCTAAATTATTCAATATCTTACTACTAGTTCCTTTCGGCCTTAAGATATCTTATGAATTAAAAACTAGAACTAGTTAAAACTAAGAAAATTTAAAAAAAACTTAGTTCCAAAGATCATTTTCTTGTGTTTTCTTAAAACTAATTAAAACTAATTAAAACTACTTAAATCTACTTAAAACTAGAGCAGCCACAGTAGCTATTGGATTTTTTTTTTTTGGTTCTTACAATTTTATAATTTTTTCTATTTTTTTACCCTAAGATTTTCACTCTAAACCTGTGTAAGCCAGCCATTGGCGGCTCGCTATCAGTATCAGATTCATGTTGTTGCTCCGACAACCACCAGAACATTTTCGACGTTTTAACAACGTCACGACGATCGCAATCTGATACCGCCCTACTGAACTGAAGCTTATCCGCTAACTGCGGTGACGTCATGAATCAGACCTACCATATAAAAATAGAGGAAAGCCTCCCGTGGGACAAATCCACTGAAGCGCGTTTTCTCCATATATTCAGTGTTGGGGTAATAAGGCTCAAAAATCAGGCCATTGGTCAAGGTCATCGCTCTTGCAGTGTGACCACGAGTCAGTTTTATTTATTAGAGCCCCGTCGTTGTAAAGGACCCCATTAGAATAATATTTTCTGTACTCCGACGCTGGTGTTCTGTTCAATCCAAGACAGGTACGCAGACACTGTCTCTCAAACACCCGAATCTTTTCCATTTGAGACGCTGTAACATTGAACCACACGGGGCACCCATAGACAATCGTTGGCCTAATGAGGGCCATGTAGCAAATCACCTTCACTCTGCTATCAAGTTGACTGCTGTGAAACAGTCGCCTTGTCAGACCAAAAGCTCCTCTAGCCCTGGCCAGAGCCGCATCCATATGTTTGTTAAAATATAGATACTGATCTAGCCAGATGCCGAGGTACTTGACTACTACTTTGTTTGGCAGTGGGTGGCCATGTAGATCAACGATCACCAGCTTTCGCCAGTTCTTTCTCGTATCCAATGAGGCCCGAGCCAACGGGGTTCTAAACACAATTGTTTCCGATTTCTGAAAGTTGATTTTAAACTTCCAGTCATCGCAATATTGCTGAATCTTATCGAAGTCAAGCTGCAAGAGTATTCTGATGACCTCGATCTTATTCACGGTAGCCATATTTTCCAGTAAAAAAGCCATTGGTAATAAATGGGGTTTCTCCCCCCAAATAACACACTGGCTCTACACCGCGGTCATCAGACCAATACTCGCATACGGAGTAGTGGTATGGTGGACCGCTCTTGATAAAAGGACCTACTGCGATAATTTAAGCAAGGTCCAACGAACAGCCTGTTTGTGTATAAGCGGAGCTCTGAGATCAACACCTTCAGCTGCCCTAAATACACTTCTTAACCTCACACCACTAGATATCTTCAGCAAACAAATGGCTTCCAGTGCAGCTATTCGTATGAGAGCTATCTCCCAATGGACCGATAACAACATCGGTTATGCTACAATCCTGAATTTATTCGGATAAATACCATGCCACTCCGACAACACCGTCCCCAAATTGGTTTTTGATAATAAGCTCCAAGTCTCAATCCCATCGAGAACAATCTGGGAAGACGAGGAATTTTTGAGAGATGATTCAATTCATTTCTATACAGATGGTTCAAAAACCGAAGAAGGGGTAGGCTGCGGGGTGTACTCAAACCGACTTAACTTAAGTCTCCCGTTCCACCTTCCAAACCATTGTAGCGTGTTCCAAGCGGAAATTCTGGCGATCAAAGAGGTTCTATCATGGCTAAAAGAAAACGTGATATCCTCAACGAATATCCGGATTTTCTCAGATAGTCAAGCAGCCCTCAAATCACTCGGTGCTGTTTCTACGAACTCAGTAACCGCCCTCAACTGTCGCTTATCTCTTAAGGAGATGGCTGAACAGTTCAATACTCACCTTTTTTGGGTGCCGGGGCACAGAGATATTGCGGGTAACTGCAAAGCCGACGAACTCACCAGAGAAGGAACCGTTCTACCGATCTCTACCAGTAGGTTGAATATTGGTATACCAATCGCTACATGTAAACTTATGCTAAAGCAAGAGGCGATGGACAGAACAAATCACAGGTGGAACTATATCACCACGTGCGTGGCAACAAAACGTATATGGCCAGGACTAGATCCAAAACGCACAAGACATTTGTTATCCATTACCAGATTGCAAGTTAGCTCCGTAATCAATGTCATTACCGGACATTGTCTGATAGGAAGACACGCCATAAGACTTGGCGTTCCCTCTAATGACTTCTGCAGAAGTTGCTTAGATGAGGAGGAGGAGGAGACAATCCCACACCTCCTCTGCTCATGTCCTGCACTCTCTTCTAAAAGAAAGAGGCATCTGGGGAAATATTTTCTCGATGATCCAAGTGATCTGGCGCACACAGATCCCCTGCATCTCCTTCGCTTTATTGTAAGCTCCAAATGGTTTTGTTAAGCGAGGTACTCCCTCGCATAATTTCTATGGTATCACAATGGACCTAGTATTGGTCTAAGTGTGTCGGGTGTATTCCTGACAGCCATTGTAACCTAACCTAACCTAACCTAACCTCGATCTTTGGACCTGTTCTGTACGCGAATAGGTCGTCGGCGTACGCTATGGCATGGTGAAGGGAACCAATTAGATCGCCGGTGAAAATGCTAAATAAAATAGGCGAATTCACCGCTCCTTGTTGCAGACCATTCTGTATTTTAAAAGTTCTGGTAGAAGTTTTATTGCAACTTTTCACAACAAACGTTCTACCATGAAGCATGTCATTCAGTATATATAGTAGTGGTTGACTCATGCCATATCTGATCAACTTATAGAAAATACCGTCTAACCAAACGGTATCGAAAGTCTTCTCCAAGTCAACCAGACATTCACCCGTACACTGATTCTTAGCTTTGTTCCATTGAATATCTGATACAAGTTTAGACGCGGCATGTGTGGTACCATGGCCCGCCTTAAAACCGAACTAATTTTCAGGAATAATATGTTTGTCCTCAGCCAATGTGGACAGAGCTCTATCCGTAAACACCTTAGCATGAAGCTACGCAGACAGGTGAAATTCGATGCATGACGATGTATTTGTCAAACACACATGGTTCTGGCAGCATGAGTTAGGTGTTCGAAGATACGCTACCAATACTAACACGTTAAGGAGTAGAACTACATAAAGCTTCTGGATCGCGTGAATATTCGAAGACCATATATTTTTAGTTATTTTTTTTTAGAAAAATCACTATTTAGCACATCTGTTCGTGGAAAATTCTATTAAAAGTCAATTCAGAATTTTTTGAATAAAATTGAGGAAAATATAAGGAAAATTCTGAAAGTAACGTCACCTCCTAATGTAAACTTTCATGTAGGTGTAGGTGCACGTGGTTTTTTTTTGGAGACTTTTCAAATGCTGTATAAGGGAGCGGTGGGATACAATTCATGATCAGTTGGATGTCGAAAGTTTTGGTGTGTTTTATCGTATCGATTCATCGTATCGGTGGGGCTGTGGAAACTTTTTTTTGCAAGCCCTCAGTTATACAAAATTTTTTTTTTAATCTTGTTTTGCCCTAGCGCAAACTGAATTAATAGTCATGTAATATAAAAGCGCTTACCTTGTAGAAGCAAGCTGAAGTCGTCGCGAAAAGAAAAAACATATCATGCAAAGAAAAGTCGAAAGGCTATAGTGAGCAAAGCATCAGAAGCGCAAATCCAGGAGCGTTGTGCTTTTCAACATACTTAAAAAAAAAGGAAGTATATGAATAAGGCGTATTAAGGTTTGGTCGTGAGCAAAGTCGCATATTCCTGCCTAAAACTAACACGTCGTTGATAATAAAAATGAAATGAAAACCCTCCTAACCCCAAGGAACAAACACACACACACCACAAAATGCAAAGAAACGTGAACATCCAATCCGAACTCATTCAGCTTACCACCGTCATCGCGAGAGCATGTGCACAGCCGGAGAAATACAAAAAACCCACATAAAATTACGGATTAAAAAGGGACAAACACCGACTACCTGGCAGGTACCTGACCGGAAATTCCCAGAAGGACCTGTTCGAAGACGAAGGTTAATCCCCTGAGCATTAACTACTAATCACCAATTTACAAAAATTAAAAATTTTTTTTCCAAGAAATATTGCATTCATTTTCAGGGAAAATAATTTATTTAATTACTAATCCGTAATAAAAATTTCAGGAAATTCATAATAATTCATTTTCAGAGGCATGGAGAAACTTACTCCTGATACAGCGTTCGCAGCCCTGGAAGCGCTTCTTAAGCGTATGGCTACCGACTTGGGGCCTACGTGCGGACCAAGGCTTTCAAACCTCATCAGAGAGCTACAAATGCAGCTTAATCCGGAGGAAGGGCAGACTGCAACACCCCCGGAGGATTGTCAAATGGGAGAGGATATGATCAACCTCACAGGCAATGAATGTGTACCTTCTGAACCCGAAACCTCGAGCTCAGAAGATGGAGGAAAGGGCGCTTCAAAGCGACAGAAAAAGACTTTGAAGAAAAACAACAAAACAAAAAACGGAAGGAGGAAACTCCAGTTTTGACAGTGGGGCTAGCCACCCAGCGTTCGTCTGAAATAATGAGCGACGCTAAAGAAGTACCACCGCCACCACCAGCACCATCATCACAGGCAAAATCACACGGAGCAATAAAGAGCGCTCCACCATCGACCTCTACAACACCAGCAGCACCAAAACTAGCGAACCGACCAAAGGCCCCGGAATACCGCCAATTTTCTGTTTCTCAGGAAACATTGCGGAGATTAGCCGGTTCTGCAAAGGGAAAAACTTGGCGGTCACATTCAAAAATCGCAACACCAAAACTACAGTTATCAACGCAGGAAACCGCCAGTCGTTTGAAGGGATTAGGAAATTCCTCAAGGAGAGGAAAATCCAGTTCAACTCCTTCACACCTCGGGAGGATAGGTAGAACTTACTTCTTCTGAAGGGCATACATCACTCTTACGCAGTCATTGAGGTGGAAGACGAATTGAGGAGAGAGGGCCTCCCTGTCTTCAAAGTAACTGAATTTAAGGCCAAGAGGGCACAGAGCAAGTCCTACAACAACTTTGTTGTTGAGCTCAACAATAGAGCTGCCAACTCAGCGAGGTGTATACGAAGACGCTAATAATGAATCAAAGGGTTCATTGGGAGCGCCTTAAATCCAATGACATCGTGCAGTGCAGGAACTGTCAACGATTCGGTCACGTTGCCACCAACTGTGGCCGTGAATACGTAGCGAAAAAGTCGGTTTTGAAAAAAACGGTACTATGGGGGGTACCGTTCATAGACTTTTTCTTAAAAAAATTTATCATGGCTAAAAGAAAACGTGATATCCTCAACGAATATCCGGATTTTCTCAGATAGTCAGCAGCCCTCAAATCACTCGGTGCTGTTTCTACGAACTCAGTAACCGCCCTCAACTGTCGCTTATCTCTTAAGGAGATGGCTGAACAGTTCAATACTCACCTTTTTTGGGTGCCGGGGCACAGAGATATTGCGGGTAACTGCAAAGCCGACGAACTCACCAGAGAAGGAACCGTTCTACCGATCTCTACCAGCAGGTTGAATATTGGTATACCAATCGCTACATGTAAACTTATGCTAAAGCAAGAGGCGATGGACGGAACAAATCACAGGTGGAACTATATCACCACGTGCGTGGCAACAAAACGTATATGGCCAGGACTAGATCCAAAACGCACAAGACATTTGTTATCCATTACCAGATTGCAAGTTAGCTCCGTAATCAATGTCATTACCGGACATTGTCTGATAGGAAGACACGCCATAAGACTTGGCGTTCCCTCTAATGACTTCTGCAGAATTTGCTTAGATGAGGAGGAGGAGGAGACAATCCCACACCTCCTCTGCTCATGTCCTGCACTCTCTTCTAAAAGAAAGAGGCATCTGGGGAAATATTTTCTCGATGATCCAAGTGATCTGGCGCACACAGATCCCCTGCATCTCCTTCGCTTTATTGTAAGCTCCAAATGGTTTTGTTAAGCGAGGTACTCCCTCGCATAATTTCTATGGTATCACAATGGACCTAGTATTGGTCTAAGTGTGTCGGGTGTATTCCTGACAGCCATTGTAACCTAACCTAACCTAACCTAACCTCGATCTTTGGACCTGTTCTGTACGCGAATAGGTCGTCGGCGTACGCTATGGCATGGTGAAGGGAACCAATTAGATCGCCGGTGAAAATGCTAAATAAAATAGGCGAATTCACCGCTCCTTGTTGCAGACCATTCTGTATTTTAAAAGTTCTGGTAGAAGTTTTATTGCAACTTTTCACAACAAACGTTCTACCATGAAGCATGTCATTCAGTATATATAGTAGTGGTTGACTCATGCCATATCTGATCAACTTATAGAAAATACCGTCTAACCAAACGGTATCGAAAGTCTTCTCCAAGTCAACCAGACATTCACCCGTACACTGATTCTTAGCTTTGTTCCATTGAATATCTGATACAAGTTTAGACGCGGCATGTGTGGTACCATGGCCCGCCTTAAAACCGAACTAATTTTCAGGAATAATATGTTTGTCCTCAGCCAATGTGGACAGAGCTCTATCCGTAAACACCTTAGCATGAAGCTACGCAGACAGGTGAAATTCGATGCATGACGATGTATTTGTCAAAAGCGATCTTGACACATGGTTCTGGCAGCATGAGTTAGGTGTTCGAAGATACGCACGCTACCAATACTAACACGTTAAGGAGCAGAACTACATAAAGCTTCTGGATCGCGTGAATATTCGAAGACCATATATTTTTAGTTATTTTATTTAGAAAAATCACTATTTAGCACATCTGTTCGTGGAAAATTCTATTAAAAGTCAATTCAGAATTTTTTGAATAAAATTGAGGAAAATATAAGGAAAATTCTGAAAGTAACGTCACCTCCTAATGTAAACTTTCAAGTAGGTGTAGGTGCACGTGGTTTTTTTTTTGAGACTTTTCAAATGCTGTATAAGGGAGCGGTGGGATACAATTCATGATCAGTTGGATGTCGAAAGTTTTGGTGTGTTTTATCGTATCGATTCATCGTATCGGTGGGGCTGTGGAAACTTTTTTTTGCAAGCCCTCAGTTATACAAAATTTTTTTTTTAATCTTGTTTTGCCCTAGCGCAAACTGAATTAATAGTCATGTAATATAAAAGCGCTTACCTTGTAGAAGCAAGCTAAAGTCGTAGCGAAAAGAAAAAACATATCATGCAAAGAAAAGTCGAAAGGCTATAGTGAGCAAAGCATCAGAAGCGCAAATCCAGGAGCGTTGTGCTTTTCAACATACTTAAAAAAAAAGGGAGTATATGAATAAGGCGTATTAAGGTTTGGTCGTGAGCAAAGTCGCATATTCCTGCCTAAAACTAACACGTCGTTGATAATAAAAATGAAATGAAAACCCTCCTAACCCCAAGGAACAAACACACACACACCACAAAATGCAAAGAAACGTGAACATCCAATCCGAACTCATTCAGCTTACCACCGTCATCGCGAGAGCACGTGCACAGCCGGAGAAATACAAAAAACCCACATAAAATTACGGATTAAAAAGGGACAAACACCGACTACCTGGCAGGTACCTGACCGGAAATTCCCAGAAGGACCTGTTCGAAGACGAAGGTTAATCCCCTGAGCATTAACTACTAATCACCAATTTACAAAAATTAAAAATTTTTTTTCCAAGAAATATTGCATTCATTTTCAGGGAAAATAATTTATTTAATTACTAATCCGTAATAAAAATTTCAGGAAATTCATAATAATTCATTTTCAGAGGCATGGAGAAACTTACTCCTGATACAGCGTTCGCAGCCCTGGAAGCGCTTCTTAAGCGTATGGCTACCGACTTGGGGCCTACGTGCGGACCAAGGCTTTCAAACCTCATCAGAGAGCTACAAATGCAGCTTAATCCGGAGGAAGGGCAGACTGCAACACCCCCGGAGGATTGTCAAATGGGAGAGGATATGATCAACCTCACAGGCAATGAATGTGTACCTTCTGAACCCGAAACCTCGAGCTCAGAAGATGGAGGAAAGGGCGCTTCAAAGCGACAGAAAAAGACTTTGAAGAAAAACAACAAAACAAAAAACGGAAGGAGGAAACTCCAGTTTTGACAGTGGGGCTAGCCACCCAGCGTTCGTCTGAAATAATGAGCGACGCTAAAGAAGTACCACCGCCACCACCAGCACCATCATCACAGGCAAAATCACACGGAGCAATAAAGAGCGCTCCACCATCGACCTCTACAACACCAGCAGCACCAAAACTAGCGAACCGACCAAAGGCCCCGGAATACCGCCAATTTTCTGTTTCTCAGGAAACATTGCGGAGATTAGCCGGTTCTGCAAAGGGAAAAACTTGGCGGTCACATTCAAAAATCGCAACACCAAAACTACAGTTATCAACGCAGGAAACCGCCAGTCGTTTGAAGGGATTAGGAAATTCCTCAAGGAGAGGAAAATCCATTTCAACTCCTTCACACCTCGGGAGGATAGGTAGAACTTACTTCTTCTGAAGGGCATACATCACTCTTACGCAGTCATTGAGGTGGAAGACGAATTGAGGAGAGAGGGCCTCCCTGTCTTCAAAGTAACTGAATTTAAGGCCAAGAGGGCACAGAGCAAGTCCTACAACAACTTTGTTGTTGAGCTCAACAATAGAGCTGCCAACTCAGCGAGGTGTATACGAAGACGCTAATAATGAATCAAAGGGTTCATTGGGAGCGCCTTAAATCCAATGACATCGTGCAGTGCAGGAACTGTCAACGATTCGGTCACGTTGCCACCAACTGTGGCCGTGAATACGTAGCGAAAAAGTCGGTTTTGAAAAAAACGGTACTATGGGGGGTACCGTTCATAGACTTTTTCTTAAAAAAATTTATCATGGCTAAAAGAAAACGTGATATCCTCAACGAATATCCGGATTTTCTCAGATAGTCAGCAGCCCTCAAATCACTCGGTGCTGTTTCTACGAACTCAGTAACCGCCCTCAACTGTCGCTTATCTCTTAAGGAGATGGCTGAACAGTTCAATACTCACCTTTTTTGGGTGCCGGGGCACAGAGATATTGCGGGTAACTGCAAAGCCGACGAACTCACCAGAGAAGGAACCGTTCTACCGATCTCTACCAGCAGGTTGAATATTGGTATACCAATCGCTACATGTAAACTTATGCTAAAGCAAGAGGCGATGGACGGAACAAATCACAGGTGGAACTATATCACCACGTGCGTGGCAACAAAACGTATATGGCCAGGACTAGATCCAAAACGCACAAGACATTTGTTATCCATTACCAGATTGCAAGTTAGCTCCGTAATCAATGTCATTACCGGACATTGTCTGATAGGAAGACACGCCATAAGACTTGGCGTTCCCTCTAATGACTTCTGCAGAATTTGCTTAGATGAGGAGGAGGAGGAGACAATCCCACACCTCCTCTGCTCATGTCCTGCACTCTCTTCTAAAAGAAAGAGGCATCTGGGGAAATATTTTCTCGATGATCCAAGTGATCTGGCGCACACAGATCCCCTGCATCTCCTTCGCTTTATTGTAAGCTCCAAATGGTTTTGTTAAGCGAGGTACTCCCTCGCATAATTTCTATGGTATCACAATGGACCTAGTATTGGTCTAAGTGTGTCGGGTGTATTCCTGACAGCCATTGTAACCTAACCTAACCTAACCTAACCTCGATCTTTGGACCTGTTCTGTACGCGAATAGGTCGTCGGCGTACGCTATGGCATGGTGAAGGGAACCAATTAGATCGCCGGTGAAAATGCTAAATAAAATAGGCGAATTCACCGCTCCTTGTTGCAGACCATTCTGTATTTTAAAAGTTCTGATAGAAGTTTTATTGCAACTTTTCACAACAAACGTTCTACCATGAAGCATGTCATTCAGTATATATAGTAGTGGTTGACTCATGCCATATCTGATCAACTTATAGAAAATACCGTCTAACCAAACGGTATCGAAAGTCTTCTCCAAGTCAACCAGACATTCACCCGTACACTGATTCTTAGCTTTGTTCCATTGAATATCTGATACAAGTTTAGACGCGGCATGTGTGGTACCATGGCCCGCCTTAAAACCGAACTAATTTTCAGGAATAATATGTTTGTCCTCAGCCAATGTGGACAGAGCTCTATCCGTAAACACCTTAGCATGAAGCTACGCAGACAGGTGAAATTCGATGCATGACGATGTATTTGTCAAAAGCGATCTTGACACATGGTTCTGGCAGCATGAGTTAGGTGTTCGAAGATACGCACGCTACCAATACTAACACGTTAAGGAGCAGAACTACATAAAGCTTCTGGATCGCGTGAATATTCGAAGACCATATATTTTTAGTTATTTTATTTAGAAAAATCACTATTTAGCACATCTGTTCGTGGAAAATTCTATTAAAAGTCAATTCAGAATTTTTTGAATAAAATTGAGGAAAATATAAGGAAAATTCTGAAA
This sequence comes from Melanostoma scalare, assembly GCA_949752695.1. NCBI lineage: Eukaryota > Metazoa > Arthropoda > Insecta > Diptera > Syrphidae > Melanostoma > Melanostoma scalare. Next base: position 114,788,194 of record OX456985.1, read on the forward strand.
GTAACGTCACCTCCTAATGTAAACTTTCAAGTAGGTGTAGGTGCACGTGGTTTTTTTTTTGAGACTTTTCAAATGCTGTATAAGGGAGCGGTGGGATACAATTCATGATCAGTTGGATGTCGAAAGTTTTGGTGTGTTTTATCGTATCGATTCATCGTATCGGTGGGGCTGTGGAAACTTTTTTTTGCAAGCCCTCAGTTATACAAATTTTTTTTTTTAATCTTGTTTTGCCCTAGCGCAAACTGAATTAATAGTCATGTAATATAAAAGCGCTTACCTTGTAGAAGCAAGCTAAAGTCGTAGCGAAAAGAAAAAACATATCATGCAAAGAAAAGTCGAAAGGCTATAGTGAGCAAAGCATCAGAAGCGCAAATCCAGGAGCGTTGTGCTTTTCAACATACTTAAAAAAAAAGGGAGTATATGAATAAGGCGTATTAAGGTTTGGTCGTGAGCAAAGTCGCATATTCCTGCCTAAAACTAACACGTCGTTGATAATAAAAATGAAATGAAAACCCTCCTAACCCCAAGGAACAAACACACACACACCACAAAATGCAAAGAAACGTGAACATCCAATCCGAACTCATTCAGCTTACCACCGTCATCGCGAGAGCACGTGCACAGCCGGAGAAATACAAAAAACCCACATAAAATTACGGATTAAAAAGGGACAAACACCGACTACCTGGCAGGTACCTGACCGGAAATTCCCAGAAGGACCTGTTCGAAGACGAAGGTTAATCCCCTGAGCATTAACTACTAATCACCAATTTACAAAAATTAAAAATTTTTTTTCCAAGAAATATTGCATTCATTTTCAGGGAAAATAATTTATTTAATTACTAATCCGTAATAAAAATTTCAGGAAATTCATAATAATTCATTTTCAGAGGCATGGAGAAACTTACTCCTGATACAGCGTTCGCAGCCCTGGAAGCGCTTCTTAAGCGTATGGCTACCGACTTGGGGCCTACGTGCGGACCAAGGCTTTCAAACCTCATCAGAGAGCTACAAATGCAGCTTAATCCGGAGGAAGGGCAGACTGCAACACCCCCGGAGAATTGTCAAATGGGAGAGGATATGATCAACCTCACAGGCAATGAATGTGTACCTTCTGAACCCGAAACCTCGAGCTCAGAAGATGGAGGAAAGGGCGCTTCAAAGCGATAGAAAAAGACTTTGAAGAAAAACAACAAAACAAAAAACGGAAGGAGGAAACTCCAGTTTTGACAGTGGGGCTAGCCACCCAGCGTACGTCTGAAATAATGAGCGACGCTAAAGAAGTACCACCGCCACCACCAGCACCATCATCACAGGCAAAATCACACGGAGCAATAAAGAGCGCCCCACCATCGACCTCTACAACACCAGCAGCACCAAAACTAGCGAACCGACCAAAGGCCCCGGAGTACCGCCAATTTTCTGTTTCTCAGGAAACATTGCGGAGATTAGCCGGTTCTGCAAAGGAAAAACTTGGGGGGCACATTCAAAAATCGCAACAACAAAACTACAGTTATCAACGCAGGAAACCGCCAGTCGTTTGAAGGGATTAGGAAATTCCTCAAGGAGAGGAAAATCCAGTTCAACTCCTTCACACCTCGGGAGGATAGGTAGAACTTACTTCTTCTGAAGGGCATACATCACTCTTACGCAGTCATTGAGGTGGAAGACGAATTGAGGAGAGAGGGCCTCCCTGTCATCAAAGTAACTGAATTTAAGGCCAAGAGGGCACAGAGCAAGTCCTACAACAACTTTGTTGTTGAGCTCAACAATAGAGCTGCCAACTCAGCGAGGTGTATACGAAGACGCTATAATGAATCAAAGGGTTCATTGGGAGCACCTTAAATCCAATGACATCGTGCAGTGCAGGAACTGCCACCAACTGTGGCCGTGAATACGTGTGCGTGAAGTCATAGGATTAGGTGTCTGGTGTGCAAACTGCCAAAAGGAAGGACATCCAGCTAGTTTCAAAGGGTGCCCATCCCTGAAAGCTAGGCTGACAGAGAGGAATAAGGTCATCGCTGAAAAAAAGACCTAGCAAGAATTTGTCGCCAAATCCACATCAATGGCAGCTCGCCCAACTGTCAGCTACGCATCGATGATCAAAAACGGACTAGCACCCAAGCCAACCACATCTAAGAACCAACTACAGCAACCAACTGCCAAACTTGCCAAAACAATACCAGCCAAACCCACTAGACCAGCACCAGCCTCAGCCTCACTTATGAACCTCAAGAACGAGGCACAAAGGATGTTTGGGAATGACCTAGTTACCCTCATACAAAAAGCCAAGAATGCTGAATTTACCAACTACAGCAGCTTGAGTGAAGGAGATAAGTCCGTGGCCTTAGCCGCTTTCATATTCAAAATAAGCTCCGCATCATGACGTACAACGTAAATTCGTTGTACAGCCTGGAAAAGAGGACGTCATTGAACATGTTCATGAAGAACAATAGCCCGGATATAGCCCTCATCAGTGAAACAAATGTCGCAAGGCGCAACAACATTGACGTCATAGGATACAAAACCTTCCGACAGGATAAATCCGAGGATCGCGTTGGAACAGCAATCTATGTCAGAAATAACATAGTTGCCAGCACTACGGAAATCTTCGTCACAGGCCTACTGACCAGCGAAGCAACAGCCGTCACCATCCAATTAGGAAATGATGAATCACTCTCAATAATTGGAGTCTACTTCAAATGCAACTCTACTCGAAGGAATATCCAGAGTGATCTTCATATCCTGAACAACATCATCTCCAGAAGCACGTATGGGCTCATTGGTGGCGATTTTAATGCCAGACATACCCGCTGGCACGACACGATCATAAGTCCAGCAGGCAAAGCGGTTACAGACTGGCTGGATACGTTTGGCTCTCAATATTCACTGGCAGTTGTTTCCCAACAAGTACCAACATTCCCGGGGACGCCATCAACACTTGATTTCTTTTTAATAACAGCAAATTTTATTTTTCTCGTTCCAGAGTTGCAGAACTACACCTGCTCAATCATATACAGTGACACGGACCACGAAGCAGTTCGAATAAACATAAAGCTGCGCCAGCCACTTCTTTTAGCCGTGGAAGCGCCGGAACATTACATCAACTACAAGAAACTCGACGCAGAGAAGCTTAAAAGGGACGTTGAGGAAACTTTGGTACTGCCTGACCAAAACAGGAACCTGCTCAATTCGGAAATTGACGCTGCTGTTGAGACGCTAGAGCACGCAATTATCAGCGCACTTGACCGCCAAAAGCAACCGAAGAAGAGTAGTGATAGATACCAGCATCTTCCTGACTACGTGAACAACCTGTACAAGCACAGGCAAATATTGCGTAAGAGGCTACAGCGAATCCACCAAAGGGAACTCAACACGACCAATGTCAGCTACCGAACTGTTTGGAGCGAGCTCCAGCAAATCAATGTAATGTTCCGGAATGCGATCCGTTACTACAATGATGTTCAAATCCAAAAGAAATAAACCTGGACCAGATGTGTTCAAAAAAATCAACAGGATAGTTTGTTGTAAGAGTTCAATCCCGGAAGTCATCACAACCAACGATGGAGATGTTAAAACCAATCAGGAGAAAGCGGAAGCGTTCGCAAAAAATTTTGAAGGCAACTTTGTGCCCACACCAACCGATGACCCTGACTTTCTGAACGAAATCGAAAGATCCGTTCAACTGACCCTTGAGTCCAACAGTGATGAAACCACTTTCAGCAACACCAATCTGTCGAGTGACCCAGTCAACTGTCCAAACCTGTGCAATCCGGAAGAAATTGCGGATATAATCAACAGCTCCAAGCCCAAGAAGTCAACAGGACCAGATGGTGTTTCTAATTCCATCCTGAAGAGGCTCCCACAGACAGTGATGATATTCCTGGCCACCATAATGAGTAATTGCATCAACAACAGCTACTTTCCCGGGAAATGGAAAACGGCCAAGATAGTGGCGATTCCGAAAAAAGGCGATCGGAATCTCATCGTCAATTACAGGCCCATATCCCTACTGAACAACCTAAGTGAGCTCCTGGAGGAGCTTTTACTTAGGAAATTAAAGAAGTTCTGCCGGGAAAATAACATCATCCCAGACATGCAGTTCGGCTTCCGGGAAAAGCATTCAACTCTACATCCGTTGATGAAACTGCATAAAGACGTCACCGCAGCCCTCAACAGCCATCGGGTCACCGTCGCTTGCTTTTTGGATGTCGAAAAAGCATTCGACAGCGTATGGATTGACACTCTCATCCATAAACTCCATCTACTAAATTTTCCAGCTCCGCTAATAAAAATAATTTTTTCCTTTCTCTCCCACAGGAACTTCTTCGTTCAAGTCGGAAGCGCAAAATCAGCCACCAAAAGTATCAGAGCAGGAGTTGCTCAAGGATCGAAGCTAGGGCCATTCCTCTTCAACATAATGACGTCGGACCAACCTACCCCAAGGGAATGCGAAAACTTGCTTTAGGCTGACGACTCCTTAACAAACTGCACATCTTTTTCGCCATCCATAGCTGCACGGGCAGTGGAAACTCACATCCACAGACTAAATGCCTATTATAGTAAGTGGGGTATACGGGTCAACTCAACCAAATCGGATTTCGTCTGCTTCAGAAGGCCTGGAGTTTATAGAGGCTGCCGTACTGCTGGAAAATGGAGAGCAACATCACTATCGCTACCCGATGAAACCAGACTGACTGCCCAACTGAACGCGAAGTATCTGGGCGTCAACTTTAACGAGGTACTTAGATTTAACCCGCACTCACGCGCTGTACTAAAGAAGGCCAACTTCGCTTTCCACCGACTTTACCCTTTGATGAGAAGAAAGACAGGACTAAGTCAGTCAACGAAACTTCTGATGTACAAGCAACTGCTGAGACCCGTCATCAACTACGGCAGCCGGGTCTCGTTTGCCATCTCCAAGACAGCGATGAAGGAGCTCCTACTTTTCGAAAGGAAAATTCTGAGACTCTGCACTGGCCTTGCTTTCAACCACCAGCGCCAAAGACAATACAGCAACCAGCTTGTGTACGAGAAAGTCAAAGTGATGCCCTTAGATCAATACGTGTTATTGATAGTAAGGAAAACGGTTGCAGATATCAACAACCACTCGAATCATTTGGTGAGAAGTATAAGCAGTGAGGACCAACACCCCGAGCCAAGATACCTAAGCGTGATGAACACTTTGAACGAAGAAATAATACCAGCCAAGGACGAAGCCACCAATTTCTACGCTGACCCTGGGTCAGCATATTTCCGTGGCTAATGCCAACCTCCTCCCCAAGCAGAGGGACGCCAGCGACAACTGGGACGGAACATCCCGAGATCACCCAAGTCAACCGACTTATAATTAAATTTTTCTTTTCTTTTCAGCTATATAATATTAAGTTATTATTTCAATTCTAGAAAATGTATTTGGTTAGGCCCCCTATGTGCCAACATTCTAACATTATCATTTTTAAATTCTAAAATTATTTAGTATAAGTATCAATTGTATATATATATCGTTCCAACAACACAACGATCACCGCATCCAGAAAATTTAAGAACAATTATCGCCGCAAACAATATACATCATACTCATCTTTAAAAAAAAACAGAACCCCTTCAAACAACAGCAGACACACCTGAGAGAATCCCCATAAAAAGGAAAATGAAAACCATAACTTTCAACACTGCATCACATTCATTACGTCATCAGCAGCAGAACCATTCTTCGCACACCAGTAACTTACATACGTCAGCCAAGCGTTCATAGTCAAACAAAAAAAAGTTATCGCAACACATACATTATAGTACATTATTCTATTTTTTTTTTTTTAATAATTAAAGATCACAAAAGTAACGCATTTTTTTTTTTGTTATTTCCTTATTTTTTTTATTTTTTTGGCCTTATGTACAGTTCGTTCAAATTTATTAACTTTCTTTAATCAAACATACAGGTACACTTAACCGTTTACACAGTTAAACATACAACTACAATAATTCTGCGTATTTCCCTGCTGATGCTGAGCACACCATCCAGGATACTACAACAACAAAAATGACACAAATGTTGTCAAACAAAAATCAAAAAGTATTAAACATAATTTGGGGTGAGTGAATCTTTTTCTTTCGATCTTAATTAATAAAATTGAACGAATTTTGAAATAAGATTAGGGTGAAATTTTTTAGAGAAAATTTTAGTTAAATTTTAGTAATTTTTTTGAATTCAGATTTAAGTGAGTTCTAATGAAGATAGTATAAGGTCAATATAAGCGCTCGAATGTATGCAACAGAAGATTGCTCAATTAAATCGAGGACTTTGAACTTGAATATTGAAGTCGCTTAAATATTATTATTATTTTATTATCATTATTTATTTCATCAATCAGAGATACATAAGCTCTTAAAGACTAGCTATAAAATGAATGTATTCAATTATGATAAGTTGACATTTAATAAATATTTTTTAAAAGCTTCTCTTGAGCAATTATTAAAAATATCAATATTACTACTAACAAGGTTGGTTTCTCTGATGCAACGAGAAATTGGTTCATTCAACCCGTAGTTTACTCGATGAAATTGTTCTTGTAGTAAATAAGAACTACGAAAATTTCTTTGAGGAACACCTAAACGGATTAATACTAACAAATCTGGGCATTTAATATGATGTGTGAGAATATCTCTAATAAACATTATGGAGAAGCAAGTACGTCGACTCTGGAGACTCTTAATACCAAACAATAAACACCTGGTTTCATAATTTGGCCTTTCAATTCGCCAATTGAGTTTGAAGAACAAAAATCTAGAAATTTTTCTTTGAACTTTTTCAATTCTATTGCTATGATTTTTATAGAATGGATTCCATACTATACTGGAAAATTCTAGCACAGATCTTACCAATGAATTAAAAAGTGCTTTTAAAGAGTACGGATCTGTAAATTCTTTTGAATTCCTTATTATGAATCCTAACATTTGGTTAGCCTTATTGACAATATAGTCTATGTGAGGAAGGAAAGAAAGCTTTGTATCAAGGATGACACCAAGGTCCTTTTTACGTTTGACACGATCAAGTATGATATTGCTGATCACGTAACTAAAATCAATCGACGAATTATGTCTGAAACATGACATTATTTGACATTTAGAGACATTTAAACTTAGAAGATTAGTATTACACCATTTTGCCAGCCTATTTAATTCATCTTGAAGAAGACCAGAAGACGACAATCAGATAAATCTTCTATCGTATGGTATAGTTTGAGATCATCTGCAAACAACAAACAGGATGAAGATTCGAAAATTAAGGGAATGTCATTAATAAATAAAAGAAACAGCAATGGACCCAAATGGCTGCCCTGTGGCACACCTGATGGGACTTTGATCTTTGCAGAAGTACAGCTATCAATCTTTACTATTTGAACCCTATCTGTAAGAAGGTAAGATTTTATCCAATCCAGAAGTTCAGAGTGAAAACCTAAGGAGGACAATTTGTGCAAAAGCTTTACCTTTAATTTTTTTTTTTTTACAACGAGTTTATTGTACTGAGCAATTGGAATCAAAAGTTCTTATAGCTGCTCTCTTTTTTTATGTTAAAACAGAAGAGAGTGAGGGCTTTATGCTTTATTGAGTTTTACGTTAGTTTTGAGATGTTATTGAGAAAAACTATTTAGAAATCCGGATTCATTGATCTTTTAATTGAGATTTGAGATTTGTGACCCTTTCCATTTTGATACGTTTGTTACTTTTCTAGTTTTAAGATATATATTCCTTTTTTATAATATTAAAAATTTGTAATGAATACACTGAAACTCCTTATTTTTATTAAGTCATTCTCGATTTTCGTTGGCTTTGTTTTTTTTCTATGAATAGTAAATAACGTAGATTGGGAAGATACTATTTTTTTAGTAGTTTTCCGATCATGACTCGTTGGTAAAACACTAAATGTGGATGTGGCTTTGGTAAGGGAGGAACGACGTACAGTAGACGCGACAAACATGTGAGCACAAAGTGATTTCTATCACTTTCTCTTTTTAAAATTAGGGGTTTCCTTAAATATCGAGGACAAGGTTACCAGGTAAGTACCACAGCTGATTACAGTGTGTGAGTACAGGGGTGGGACAACCCTCAGACGAACTATTTAATCTTTGCTCTCCTCACTTATGTAAAAATTGTTGGAAACAGGATATATAGGACATTATTTTTCGACTTCACGCGATTTTTCGTACTTTTATTTTTGGCATGAATACGTAACGCCCGTTCAGGTTTCAGATAGCAAAAACCACTCCGCATCCGTCGAGCTAGTCTAATTGGCCTTTGCAAGCATGCCAAGCTTTCTGATCCTGGACAACCATTCGCTTTTGCCTCCAGTATCTACAAGTGTCCCTGTAAGCGCTGAGTAGTGATGGAAGCATAGAAAGTGAGTGGTTTATTTGGAATTCTGGTTTCGGCTCTGGACACATACGGTGTAAAGTACACTGGTATAAGTTCGGAATGTCGTTTCCGTTTTCCTTCCTCGGTTAACATCTCGGGGGTACGTTACAGGTGGCGCCCAACGTGGGGATCGAAGGATGATGTTCTTTCGTCCTTTTTGTGAAAAATTTTTATTTTCATACTTTATGAACCATAGATTTTTTTCCCCATATTTTTGTGAGATCGATATGGTACCGGATTTGAACCTTTAACTTCCTTTTAGAATCTTATTCTCTTTCTACTCTTTTTAAGAGATTGGCATGTCCAGTAACTGGGTGACTTCTCGGTTAGACTGTTGCGTGTATTCCCCTTAATCCTTTTTTTTTTCATCGTTACTTTTCCTTTGTGGCTCTTGCTTTTGTTTAGCTTTGACGTCCAGCAAATGGGTGATATCCTCATTTGGTCTGTTGCGAAAAGTTAAACTCAACTATATAACACATCCTTTTTTTTTTTTTTAATTTTTTCAAGTACATTGATTGTCTCAATACGCAATGTTTTAGTGGAACTGTTTTTGACGGCCATCAACCGATAGCGTGGTATAGCCTGTCTTGTTCGTTGTGATGTGCTAATTTGATTAACAGTTAACTTAAAATTTATGGTATTATGGTATCGTATTGGTTGAACAAACTGGAGAAAAATCTTGTTAGGATAAACATTCAGATTTTTACTTTTTTGCATAAGTGAGTTTTCGTTTTTGTAACCTTTGTTACTTTCCACAAAGTCACGTCCACAAAATCTTTATGATACTTTGATACATTTAGTCAGATTTTTTTCGGTTTCTTTTTCGAATATTTCTTTTTTGAAATTACCGTTCGCATAAATTTCGTCTAGTAAGAATCTTTTATTCTCTTAGGATTTTTGATATCGTCCTTTGCTAAGGAGAATTTTTGAGTTATTTTTTTTTTAGTCTTTTTAGTTTTAGAATTTTTTTTCGAATATTATTTTTTTTCAAAATGTCTGTACCTAATCGGGATCCTAAGCCAAAGAGCTATTACGACCTTAGAAAAAATAAAAGGAGGAGAGATACTGCAAACATTTCCAAGGCTTTAGACAATTCTAGTACAAATAGGGACGCGTTGAATATTTCCACAATGAACTTGTCTAACGCGGGTCCAAGTTCGAAAAGCTTCAATTCAGAAACCGGCGTGCGAGAAAGCACGGGTGCTATTTCACGCGTAGGGTTAGACTCTTCAACAAGAATTGCTGGAGCTTCCCAGGACAACCAGAGAATCAATCTACAGGTGAAGAAGAGTTTTCTGAATACATTCAAAGAATAGTTTCAGCAACGGTAGGCATTTCAAGAGCAGAAGATTTAAAGATGATACGTGAGATGGAGAAGAACGCTACGGAAATGAGGAAAGAGTTGACTGCTTCCATACGGCAAGATATGTCAGCAACCAATCATCTTGCTTCAACGCGAACTCCTCCTGTTCGAATGAACCACGAAAGTCATAGACGTTGTGAAACCAGTGCAGCTTTAGCTTCAGCACAGCTTCAAGCACGAGTCAATTCATCTTCTACACACCCTCAAGAAGCGCAGGAAAATTTCGACAATTTCACGGCTGATGAGTTTATTGCACAATTGAACGAAATATACCTCAGTGATCCTCCGGTCTCATCAGGTGTAGATCTTCGAAGAGAGATTACCCCATCGTCCTCTGCTTCTAGACCTCATGGCCACAGTTTCCACAAGTGGGGCCTGCAGTTCGACAACACCAATATGACAGTGGATGAATTCATTTTTCGTCTAGAGCGTCTTAAAGAATGTTATGGAGCATCATGGCAAGAGATAATGTCGCATTTTCATCAATTTGTAAGCGGTCAACCTGAAAATTGGTTTTGGCTTTTTTTAAAAACTCGACCTTCGGTAGATTGGTTCACGTTACGTTTTGCACTCGAAAGTTTCGAACCCTAGAATCAGATTCAGAGCTTTCTAGGAAAATGATTGATCGTCGCCAAATGACAAACGAGAAGTTTGATGATTTCTACATGGCATTGCAACAACTTAACGCCAGGTTACAAGTTCCGAAACCTGATTTCAAGCTTATCGAGCTAATAAAACAAAATGTTCGTAGACGAACAGGAGAGCTTTTGCTAACATATCAAACATCTAGTCTGCAGGAGATGGCATATGTCTGTAGGAAGATGGAGAAGTACATTTATGAACAGGATAATTCCAATTATGCCTCAGTTTTGAAAAAATATAAGTGAATTAGAGACGGCTAAGAAGCCTGATACCGCAAATAACAGAAGCCTTGAAGCATTCCAGGTCCAAAGAGATACTAGCACATTCAAATGTTGGAACTGCAAGGAGGTAGGACACAGCTATGTCGAATGCCCAGTTCCTCAGAGAGCCCTGTTTTGTTTTAAGTGCGGAAAGGAGGATACGACGTCTCCAAAATGTCAAAACCCCAAGTGCCCGGGAAACTTCAGAAAGAGCAACTTGTTCCCCGGAACGTTTTGCTCAATCAACAAGATCCGGGAATCAAATAAGTTCAGTTAAGCCCCTTCATAACCCGAATGTAGTTGGGAAGCCAGTTAAGATTTTAAAGAGAGAAATACCGTTCGAACATTCGGATGATCTTACCAATCGTCCAAAAAAATTAGTCTCGCCAAGAAAGCCTCTTCATAAACGAATTGTTGCATATCATTTAGGTAAGAAGATTGGTTACCAGACACCCTTAGTATCTAAAAAAAATCAAGAGAATCCGCGAAAGAACGAAATCTGGAAAAAAATGTCTCCATTCCATTGAATCTACAGTATTACGTCTATCGGATGATCCTCGTCTATATGCCGAAGTGAATATGGTTGGTGAGAGAATTTTAGGTCTACTCGTGGTGCCAGCATCAGTTGTCTAGTTCAAGGAGGTCATGAACTGCTGGAAAAATTTAAGATTCTGTACAAGCATTTTTCTTCTCAAGTGAAAACAGCAGACGGGAAGACTCAAGCAATTCAGGGAAAGTTTCAAGCTTTTATACAGTATAAGGATCAGATTGCGACCATACATATATTTTTAGTTCCGTCACTTAAGCAACAGTTATACTTAGGAATAAATTTTTGGAGATTTCAGTTGAGAACACATCATATAACTACAACAAGTGCGCAGAAGGTCATGAATTGACAGAGGTCCAACAAAAGAAACTTTAAGCAGCAATTAGTATGTTTCCGTCGTTTGCCATACTCGGCTTGGGACGAACAACACTGGAGGAACATGTTATTAATACGGGAGACGTCCAACCAATCAAACAACGTCATTACCCTGTTTCCCCAGCAGCGGTGCAAAAACTAATGTACGAAGAGCTTGATAGGATGTTGGAGATGGGTATCATACAGGAAAGCAACAGCGCGTGGAGCTCTCCTGTAGTTTTGGTACGCAAACCCGGGAAGAATAGGCTGTGCCTTCACTACCGGAAAGTTAATGCTGTTTCCCAGAATGATGCATATCCCCTTCATCCGATCGAGGGATTTTTGTCACGTGTGGGTGATACGGTCTTCATATCGTGTTTTGATCTAAAAGATGGTTTTCTGCAGATCCCACTCGAGAAGTCGTCAAGGGAAAAGACTGCGTTTACCATGCCAAGCAAGCCTCTGTTGGAATTCGTAGTAATACCTCCTGGTCTAAGCGGTGGTGTTCAGCGAATGTGCCAACTCATGGACAAGGTTGTGACTCCTGAATTAAAAACTAATGTGTTTCCCTATGTTGACGACCTTCTTGTAATTTCACGAACTTTTGATGAACACTTAAAAATTCTAATCTTGCTCGCTAGTAGATTAAGCGCTGCTGGTTTAACGATTAATGTTCAAAAATCCAAATTTTGCTATAAGCAGCTGAAGTTCTTAGGTTACAACATTGTTAGTGATGGTTGCTCAAAAACAGATCCGGATAAAGTTGCAGCGGTTAGAGAATTCCCTATCCCAGAAACTCAACGTCAGGTTCGTAGGTTTTAAGTAAAGTCAGGTTGGTATAGGAGATTTGTGTTGTTTAGTTACGCTACCTTAGCTACCAGCATCACTGATACGTTGAAGAAAGGAAAAGTTCGAATTTAATGACGAAGCTGTAGATGCCTTCAATAAGATTAAGAATATGCTTACAGAAGCACCAGTTCTGGTAAACCCAAACTTTTCAAAACCATTTATAATTCTTTGTGACGCGTCTGATACAGGTATAGGTGCGGTCCTTTGCCAGAAAGATGAGAACAACGTTGAGCTCCCAATTTATTACTTTTCACAAAAGCTGAACGGAGCACAAAGAAATTACAGTGTCACGGAACGTGAATGCTTAGCAGGTGTTCAAGGAGTTGAAAAGTGGAGGGATACAAGTTTAAAATCATTACGGATCATGCGAGCCTAAAGACGCTGATGAACCAGAGGAATTTGAGTGGACGTTTGGCCCGTTGTAGCTCGAAACTCCAAGGGTATGATTTTGAAATCGAACACCGTAAAGGCTCATTGCATGTCGTCCCATTTTGAATTTAAACAAAATAAATTTGATGTATGTTATTATTATATAAAACTACTGTGGCATCACTGACCAAAATAACTTTTCATGGAATACATATTGTACTGCCAGTTTTGTAAAACATAGTAAACACGAAATTTGAATTTAAAAGGGGAAATCCCGCCTTAAGCAATATATGGTTTTGTATCCTACTTTTCATCACTCTCAATTGAAACTTTATAAAGGTAACATATAAACAAAAGAAAAGTGTTTGTGTTTTTATTTAAGAATATCTATAGGTATAGGTTATGGTCCCAGTTCACGAATAATTAAAAAAAAGTAAAAAAAGTGAATTAAAAAAAAAAATATAGCGATATAGCGATTTTTGATAATATGATAATTGAATTTGAATCAGCCGGTGAAAAGATGAAAGAAATGAATGAAATTGCCTGATTGTTTTTAACTTTGCCGAGCAGCTATGATCCAGTAGTTGTTACAGCAATACAAACAATTTCCGATGACACACTCACATTACAATTTGTTAAAAATCGAATCTTGGATTATGAAATAAAATTGCGAAACGAGGTGACCGATACAAGTGCAAAGGTTTTGACTGCACAAAGAATCGACCAATAAAAAGTCAACATGCGGGGTCTAAAGAAAAGTAGAAAATCTTTCAAAGCAAAACCTAATAACAACAGTCAACAACCATACAAAAACTTTAAATGGAATAAAAATCAAAAAAATAGCAAACCAGAGAATATTAAATGTGATTGTGATGTGGACGCTAAAATCATGAAAAGAAGAATTGTTTCTTTTACAAGCGACAAAGCCAAGCCACTCATGAAAAAGACAGAATGGCCCAAACCGCTATATTCAAAACAAACGAAAGCATCAGTTTCATGTGTTTTACAGGGACATAAGTCCACGGGAAATAAGTCCACTGGTGCAGTTATTTCCCACTTAGTGGGAATTAAACACACTTTGGTAAAGTGGCCTTAGTTCCCATGCAAGGTGGGAAATAAGTCCACTTTTTTATGGGAATTAAACTCACATGAAGAAATACGAAGAGCGACCAAATTTAACTGAATGAAACGTTGTAAACAACCGTTGGTTATTACCATGTGTAAGAGTTCTACGAATTGTTTTTATATAAAAAAAAATTTTCAGAGCTTTAATTAAAATTGTGAAAAATAGGAACAAATAAAAAATTGGGATTTAGTTTTTTATTAGTTTATAAAACTATAGTGTGAAGTTCGCGTTACGGACTTATGATTTTCTTTGCGTGCGCCATTGTATTTTGTACCGGAGATAAAGCAAAAAGCGAAGCGGAAAAAAATTTTAGCGAGGGAATTATGGATTTGTGATGTGAAAATTAAAATTTCGCGCGAAATTTCACACTATAGTCTTATAAACTAATAAAAAACTAGATCCCAATATTTTATTTGTTCCAATTTTTCACAATTTTAATAAGAGCTCTTGAAAATCTTTTTTTTAATATAAAAACAATTCGTAGAACTCTTAGGCATGGTAATAACCAACGGTTGTTTACAACGTTTCATTCAGTTAAATTTGGTCGCTCTTCGTATTTCTTCATGTGAGTTTAAATTCCCATAAAAAAGTGGACTTATCTCCCACCTTGCATGGGAATTAAGGCCACTTTACCAAAGTGTGTTTATATTAAATATGTACTGACTAATGTACCAACTTGGAAAGTGCAAAATATAACCTTTAAATGAAATAAAACTACCTCGTGCTATGAGAACTCAATATAGAATGAATTTTATTACATTGTCAATTCAGATGACATTTTGAATAGTTTAGGTGAGATGCACACTAGATAGAAAATTATATTTGGTGTGTGTCTTGAATATCTAACAGTCTTCCCCCCATTAAGGTTTGTGTTGGTAGGGAATTACTTGACGACGTGTCCTGGTAGACCTCCTCACTTTAATTTGCTCCGTTTTTGGTCTCGGTTCCGCAGGTTTAGGTGAAAGATCAGTGACTGACGGAGATGCTGGTATTGTTTCCTGTGCCGGTTGTTGAGAAATGGCTGCTGCATTACTTTGCTGTTGTATTGCCTCCCTTTCTATTGTAGCGACTAAGAAATTGTCCCTTTCGTCCGAATTCGCATTCGTCCCTGTGGGTTGAAGATCTATGGGAATAAAATTAGAAAATGTATTAGGTATATTTCATTCAACGTTGGTGGATCTCATTTGGTCAATGTGTCTCCGGGATGGAGTTCCATCTACATCTACTATGTAATGTAAAAGGCCGACCCTATCGGTAACTCTACCGAACTTCCACTTGCACTCTTTGTTCTGGTAATAACGGACCTGAACTGGCTCTCCAACTTAAAAGTGACGTTTGCAAATCTCTTTTTCTCTTACGTTATCTGGGCTAGTAAACCGCAATAAATCCATCCTTGTGCGAAGATTAAATTTCAGCATCATTTCGTCTGGACTCTTGCCTGTAGTTGAGCTTTCTGTCTTTCGATATTGCGTAAGTAGCCGTTGTTATTTTGTGTGAAGATCACCTGGATCATTAGTGGCAGATCGTAACCCGTTTTTCGGGATTTGAACAAACCGTTCCGCTTGTCCGTTTGTCAATGGATGGGCAGGTGTAGTGAGCTTGTGACAAATGTTGTTTGATTTCAGAAAATCTTGAAACACTTTCGAGGTGAAGTTTGTTCCGTTATCGGAAACAATAGTTTGAGGGATTCCAAATCTTGCAAACATTTCTCTCATCGCTCGTATGGTATAAAAACTAGTGATCCGATTCATTGGGGAAACTTCCAACCACTTCGTTTTTGCGTCCACCACAATTAGGAAGTATCGATCCATGAATGGTCCAGCGAAATCTATATGAAGCCGTTGCCACGGTAGGGCCGGAATCTCCCAGGGGTGTAAGGACACCTTTGCTGGTTCCTTCAGAACTTTGGCCCAGTCCCGACAGCTTTTTAACAATTCCTCGATATCACGATCAATTCCAGTCCAACAGCAGTAGCTTCTAGCCAAAGCTTTCATTTTAACGATGCCGATGTGTGCTGCATGTAACTCGTTAAGAACCTGTGTGCGCATTGTGTGGGGAATTAAAATTCGTAGTCCCTGGTAGATACATCCTTCATTTATCATCAGTTCGCTTTCCATTTGCTTGAATGTCGTGTTCTTCAAACTTGCTCCTGTCTGTAGGAGGATCCAAAGCGAAGACAACTCCTTATCACGCTTTTTTTCTTTAGCTATATCTGCATTAGTAAGATGTAAGTATTCGTTCCAGAGTTGAAATATTTCGTAGGTCTCGCCATCATCTCTGTAATCTTGAGATTGTATTGTAGATGGGTTTCTGGAAAGAAAATCGGCATTAATAATATCTTTTGAACTTTTGTACTGAATGTTATAGTTAAATCCACTAAGAAATTGTGCGTAATGCAATAACCGTTGCGCTGTAAGTAAAGGCTGATGTTTATTTGGGTGAAATATTGGAGTCAACGGCTGATTATCTGTGATGAGCGTAAATTCACGTCCATAGCAGTAATTAAAAAACTTGTGTAACCCCCAGTAAATCGCCGTAGCCTCCTTGTCTAACTGACTGTTATTTACCTCCAACTTAGATAGACTTCTGGACGCAAAAGCATCGGACGATCGCAATCTTGCGTCCTGTGGGACAAAATCGCTGATAACCCTACTGGAGACGCATCAGTAGCTAAAATAAGCGGGAGATTTTCATTGAATGGTATTAACAAATTTTCAAACGCTTGCTGACACTCGTTGTTCCAAATAAACTTCTCATCCTTCCGTAGGAGATGGTAAAGCGGGTGTAGTTTGGTTGAAAGATCCGGAATGAACTTATCGTAATAGTTTAACAATCCCAAAAAATGTCGTTATTTGTTGAGATCTGAAGGAGGTTGTATTTTTGAAATCGCTTCCACCTTCTCGGATGTTTTGTGTAAACCTTCTTTATCGATCTTGTGGCCCAAGTAAGTGACGCTCTTTTCGAATAACTTGCACTTTGATTTATTTAAATGTAAATCAAATTTCTGTAACTTATCAAGTAATCGCATGCATCTTGGAAAAAGTTCAGATATTGACCTAGCTACTACAATTATATCATCAATAAAGCACGAAGTTCCTTCAAGGTCATTAGCGATATTTTCATCCATAAAGCTTTGCCATATGTTTGGCGCACTTCTCAAGCCAAACATTAGCTTATTTACCCGGTAAAGACCCTTTATAGTACTCATTGTCTGCAGCATAGAACTATCCTCCTTCATATAGAGGTGTAAGTAAGCCTTGTGAATATCAAATGTACAGTAATATTCACCATCCTTTAGTTTTTGAAACAGATCTTCAATCTTGTGAATTGGATACCCATCGTTCACTAAATACTTATTGAGTGTGGCTTTATAGTCCGCACATAACCGAATGGATTTGTCGGCTTTGATAACGGGAACTACCGGAGTCCCCCAATCCGAGTGCGCAATCTTCTCAATAATACCACATTTCTCTAATCTGTCTAATTCCAATTCTATTAAAGGTCGAATTGCATATGGTACTGATCTTGGTTTTATGAAAGAAGGAGTAGCACCCTCACGTAGCTTTAACATAACTTTTAATTTTTTAATTAATTTTATTAATTATTATAACTAATTTTTTATTAATTTTAATTTTAATTTAACTTTTATTTTCGGTACACTTCCAATTTCTTGCCTGAAGAAATTCTCATACTTTTTAAAAATCTGCTGCTTTAATTGAGTTATATCTACCTCTGTTTATGTATCGACGGATTTGACACTCAAAAGATTGAGCTTGTGTAGGTATCCATTCACGTCCCATGAGTGTATCGAATCTACCCTTGACTATATATAAATCACAATTTATATTCTGGTCATCGTTCTGAACTTGTACTTTTGATTTCCCACAAGCAGGGAATATTTCTTGATTGTAGGTCTTAAGCATGACGTCTGTGGGCAAGATTTTAGGATTTGGCCAATGCTTCTTAAAAGTCTCATAATTTATCCCCGAAATTGCAGCCCCGGTATCGAATTCCATCTCAAGGGGCTTCCAATTAATTTTCAAGGTAACATAGTACTCTGCCACCTGTAGCTATCACTTTTTGGTGTAAATAAATTGCATGTATACTTTTTTCTCTTTCTCCAGTTTCCATTAAGTCAAGATAATTGATTTCTTGCATCTCATGCCTGTGGCTTTCAATATCAGCACTCAGTGTAACTCCTAAAGTATTCGTCTCTCTGTTTGATGATCGCGCTTTCATGCACACTGAAGATACGTGACCTCTCTTCCTACATATAGTGCAATTTAGGTTGCTCGATTTGCAATTGATTGCCATGTGGTTTTGTTTGCCGCACCTGTAACAAATCATTTTATTGTTTTTATAATCTTTGGAGTTAACTTTATGTAAATTTGTATTTGATGTATTGAATGTGTGGCCTGTTTTCTTGAGTGGGATCCTCGCTTTGCATTGTAGCTGGTGAACGTTGTTCAGAGCACGGCTTTCCAATTTTGACGCCTCCATTGCCAAAGCGTTCTTAATTGTCTTTTCCAGAGATAAGTCTGTCTCTTGCAGAAGTCTCTCCTTGATGTCCGAGTCTCTGAGTCCGCGAATAAACTGAGACCTTAGATGAGTATTCAGTGTAGATTTCTGGAATGATTCACATTCAAATTTACAGTAGACACTCAACTTTTTTAGATCTGCTAAATAATTGGCTCCCCTTCATGTTGCAGCCTAAGTTGAAATTTATGTTGCTCGGTTATCTCGTTCGGTCTGGGACTTATGTGTTCTTTGAGCGTATTTATTAAATTCTCGTATGACTTCGTCTCCGGTTCTTCTGGTGCTATCAAGTTCGAAAGAAGTTGGTAGTATTTCGCTCCAATACAATTAATTAATACTTGCCGCTTTTTTATTTCGTCTGTAATGTTTTTTAATGCCAGGTAGTTCTCCAATCGTTTTATGTAGTCGGGAAATGCTTCTTCGTTTTCGTGGAACTGGTCGAAATGTAGGTTGGGTGTTCTCCCTGAATTTTGTAAACCCTCTAGAGCTGTAGTTAATGCTTGTTCCTTGTAGAACTGCTTGCGTATTTTCGTCCATTGAACATATTTTCCTTAATCTGAATAATCCTCGTCGCCAATATTAAATATGTACTAACAAATGTACCAACTTGGGAAGTGCAAAATATAACCTTTAAATGAAAGAAAACTACCTCGTGCTATGATAACTCAATATACAGGGTGTTACGTACTTCGTGTATTATCCTTTGGGGTGTGATTCTTGGTCATATTATAAGAAAAAAAATTTTTACAGTAAAGCTCAATTCTCAACTTTGACATCACTTTTTGACAATTTAAGAAAAGGCTAACTTTGGTGTACTATGACCTATGTTAAATTCGATATCTCTGTCAATACTAATGGTAGAGACCTAATCTTAAACTAAATTTTTTGTAGAAATAACAGCCTTTAAGACTGTATTTAAGTTTAGCTTTCACAGGTTAAGGGTTGCCAGATTTTCAATTTTAAGTGCTGTTCAAATTTTCTTCCCGAAACAAAGTTTTGACTTTGAGGTCATTTTTTTTGCAGAAAATGCCTGGTAAACATAGAATTTCTTTGACTTTAACAGATGAACTAAACAAAAATAAAAAATAAACTCAGCATTAAATGCACTCAAAAACCCATACATTTTATGATATTTGAAAAAATACAAAATGGGTAAAATAAAAAAAAAAAAAAAATTTTAAATTTGAGGTTTGTTTGAATAAAACAATAATATGGGCACTTTTAGTAGTTTTTTTATGTATTTTATACAAATACAGTTATAACAAGTGCTCAAATGTATACATTGTTTTTCTGCTGCTTTTTTTTGTGAATATCGATGCATTGATATGACAGACAGAATGTGAAGACACACACATCCGAAATTTGATTGTGCATAGCTATACTGTAAAGTAAGGATGCGACCCATGTTTCGTTTAAAATTTTTAATTTTGCTGGCAAGATTTGAAGGTTTGGGATTGATTTGTCACATCCGGTATTGGTGGTTGTGGATGGTTTTTATTAATTTTAAATCAATTTTTATACCGGGAGTGTAAAATATACCAACAATGTAAGAATGCAACGTGAATATTGATAGAGGGTAGAGGTAGTTAGAACTTATAGATATGCTATAAAATAATTTGTTTTCAATTTTTGAATGTGATGTTGTCTCTTTTTTCTTTTATGAATCAGTGGCACCAATAACCAGAGCCTATACTATAAAAGCAAATATTCTCTGAGTTTTCTATTCAGTTTATTTTTGAACAATCATATCGTCTGATCGTCTGAAATAGTGGGGCCATACGGGGAGATGTCCGTGGAAGTTGACTTCCACATGAAAGATGACGAGCATCAGGAGCCACAACCACAGCATCATCAGCAACAAGAACAGCAACAATTTCAGCAACTACAACTAGGTCAGCAACATTATCAACAACAGCAACAGCCTCAGCAACAGCATCATCAGCAACAAGAACAGCAACAATTTAAACAACTACAACTAGGTCAGCAACATTATCAACAACAGCAACAGCCTCAGCAACAGCATCATCAGCAACAAGAACAGCAACAACATCAGCAACCGCAACAGCCTCAACAACAACAGCAGCTGGAGCAACAGCATGAAAACTATCAAGAACAGCAGCCACATCAACAGCAGCCGCAACAACCACAAATAGATCAAATCATATTGCAGAAACCGAAGCAAAAGAGGAAGCAGAAGCTTCCAGTTCAAGAAGAGGTAAACTATGTACCTCAATTGGTTTTCGATAAAAATAATAAATTGTTGCAATCTCAGAAAAATTTTTTTCGATAAATAAAAATAAACCGAAAAATTGAAATCATTTTTTTTTATTTACTTCTCATTATTATTTTCAGAAAATAATAGTCATGAGCGACTCTCATATAAACATTAAGCGGTTCAATTTGAAAGGCCGCAAAATTAAATACTTTTTGAAATAAAAAACTTAACACAAATTTTCTTTAGCCTTTTTAATTATTCGGTCTCAGCTATTGTCATAACAGTATAGTTTCTTTTTAGTTTTCTAACATATTTATATATTAGACTAGGGTGATATTAGTGGCATGATCAGTGCTTCTAATGACAAGTTTAATTCGAAAAGTACTCGAAAATGGTTATCCTGGACACGTCGTCGCTCTTCTTCGACAGCATCAGTATTAACTGAACCTATTAGATTGTGTGATAAGACTTTGCGAGTTTTTTGTTCATCGACTTCTTCGTAATGATTTTCAGTGGGGCCATATCTGGTGATGTATTCATTTCGATCTTCAGATGAATCAACTGCATAAAGTGTTTTCGAGCGGAAGCTCTTTGCTGACCGAGGTGGAAAGGGATTCCTCGGTACACTCTTTGATGGACCAGGAACTGGAAGTATTGGCAAAAGCCTGTCCTTGTAGTAAGGAATGTTTGTATGAAATTTGACATCACCTACCTCGTAGTATGCGTATGAGTAGGTATGATCGATGATCACTCGCTGAGGTTGTTTTTGCTGCAGAGTTGGAATGGAATTCCTCCATACACTCTCTGATGAAGAAGGAGTTGACAGTATTGGTAAAAGCCTGTCCTTGTTAGGAATGTTTGTATGAAATTTGACATCACCTGGCTCGTAGTATGCATATGAGTAGGCATGATCGAAGGTCACTAGTTGAGGTTGATGTTGTTGTATTTGTGGTATGTCTTTCATTGGTTGATGAAGTGGAATCACAGAAGACGTCGATGGAGTCTGTGTCACGGGCGTATTTGTATCCACATCACCAGCAGCAAAATAATAATCCAAAGGTTTGTTCAAAGGTTCAAAACAATCCATCCTCATAGCCGACGCTAATTTTTTGTGATCATTTGACCTTTAACAAGGAAAGTTGTTAGAATTCATAAATTTCTGCCAGTTACCGAAGGAAATGTCTATGTAAACTTGGAAAATGTATGTATTACTGTGAGAAGATATCGATAATTCTCATTTTCAGATGCACAGATACCCATGTCAAATAATGACTAAATTAATGGTCAAGAGAGAAGCGCTTGGGCAGTTGTATTTTGACGGCAAGCTGGATTTGAAATAATATATTTCAAAGATTCTTTTATTTTTAATCTATTTATTTTAATCTTTCGTACAACAACATTAACTTCTTTACTTTGAGCATTCTATTTTCAATCAAATAACATGCACAAGTATCAGGGCCGTCTTTGCATAGATTCTTTGACCAAGGGCAGTTAACAAAATGACATCCATGTTTCGATGTGGTAGAGGATACGTTTCTATACATCTTCAAGAAGCATAAGCATCCTGTCAGATATTCATGATGTTCCTCCAGCAGCTCATGTTGATGTGCTTTCATAAAATCCAGGATCTCATCGAAAATGAACTTTGTATTTATGTTGGACATTATTGTCTGCTATCTTGTCAATGTGTTACTAAGGTTCAGATGGATTTGCTCGAAGATTTATATCGGATTCGGATCTAGTAATAATTTCAGTTTTAGCTGTTAATGGGATTTACAAAAAAAAAAAGTGTTTCTCTAATTTCTCGACTTCAAATTGAATACATTGTGTATGTAGTTCGTATGATTCGTCAAGACAATTCTTTATAGAAACGTCACTATTGCCTTTGGTTGCTTAAGGTTTTGAAGTCGTTTAAAATCTAAATTTTGAACTGCTCTGATCTGCTCTGTTAACTGGTTTGATCTGATTTTGAACTGGTCTGATCTGCTCTGTTAACTGGTTTGATCTGCTTTTTGATCCGATTTTAAACAATCAAGTATGTACTTATACTATTTGTTTGTGGGAGTTATATCTATAATATAAAAATAAGACGGGTTTTCCTTCCTGACGCTATAACTCCCAATACTAAATCTAAAAATTTACATATAAAACGTAGGCAAACATCGTTCTCGAATTCAGTTCTTATTTCCAAATCAAAACTGTGCTACAATGATGTCTAATATCAATATATGTCTTATTTTAAGTAGAATGTCCAGTTTTTTAAGTCAATATCAACATGATATGCTTGAGGAGCACTATGAAGAGTTTCTTGGAAATATTTCTTTCTTGAGTAATTTTAAGGACGTTGACAATGAAATTACGATTTACGGATGTCATTTTACAAACTGTCTTTGGTCTTCAAATGCATGTCAAATGGGGCCAGATACTTGTGCGTGTATTATGATTGAGGATCATGTAAGCAGAGTTCAAAAGATTATGAGTTTATATAAGAGATTGAAATAAATAAAATTATATAAAAACAACACACACAAAAAGTTTTTGTTTAAGAACTTCACAGCTCGGCACGAAAGTTTTTCAATCGGCGAATGGTTGCTATCAAAGCCATAAATGATTTTTGACAACTGACATAGTTGAAATCATCTCATACTACGGTTTAATGACGTTTATCGATGCATTTTCAAAATTTGCGTGGGCGATTCCTTTAGGAAATAAGACAGCGTCATCTGTTACAGAGGCAATGAAAACGATTTTTATAAAAATTGTCTTGACATCCCAAAAAACATACAAACCGAAGATGGAAAAAAAGAGTTTTTCAGTAAGACGTTTTATATTTTGACGAAATTCCATAAAATAAATCATTATTCAACATTCAGTTCATTTAAGGCATCAATTGTAGTTTTCTGTAACCGTAACGTTGACTCTGAGAAAAGATTTACCATAGCTCTAAAAGGCTTTCCATATAGCACCAGGAGTAGTAAGCGAAATTTCTGCGTGTGAGCGCCCAGCTGATCTATCGAATGCTCAACAGCTTAACAACGCTTGTAGCTTGTTTTGGCTTTCTAACTAATACGATCTTCACTTGTTGATTCGATTTTCGTCTAGCAAACTCACAGCCTCATTGACTGCATATATTTGTTAATGCTCAAGTAATCTTTCTAAGGATTCAATGACCATATATTTTATAATAGATATATTGATCCTTGTTTTTAGTAACATACTAGCAAACCCGGCGAACTCCGTTTCGTCACCAGATGGCTTCGTTTTTGTAACATTAAACTCATGGTAACTATAAACCTCACGGAGCCAGAGACCTTTCCAGCGAATGCAAAACCGTGGAAATCAGTTCGTGAGTTATAGCGTCAGGAAGGAAAACCCGTCTTATTTTTATATTATAGATATAACTCCCACAAACAAATAGTATAAGTACACCCTTGATTGTTTGAAATCGGATCAAAAAGCAGATCAAACCAGTTAACAGATCAGATCAGAGCAGTTCAAAGAACAGATCAAAGCAGTTCAAAAGCATATCAAGTTCACAAGCTTGTTTGAGTTTTAAGCAACATAGAATGTAAAAATGTTTTACTGTAAGCAATGTTCAACTTCTTCTTAAAAGTTATTCGTTGAATCAAACAATGTAATGAAATTTCTTTTTAAATAAAATAAAACATAGGATTGTTGATCAGTTAATTTTTTTTTTATTTAGTATTTTTAAAGTTCCAAAACAAAAAAAACATCATCTAAGAACAAAGTACCTACATCTTTTCAATTTTTTTTTATCAAGAATTTATCATTTTTATTTTTTATAAGTTGATTTATTTCTGTCTTTTAAAACCGTATGGTACAGAGCTATGATCATCCAAGAAGTGTCGTTTTTCCGCTTTTGCTTTATACGTTTTTGTTTCTGCTATGGTACTACTTCAGTATTTAGTATTTTTATTATATTTTTATTTTTTATTTACAACATGTTCAGTATTGTCTTTAGTGCTTTGAATATTTTAATCGAGTCCTCTTTAAATTATAATCATCGTTTTCAGTTTTGTCAAATCCTTAACCAGCTGGACCAGGCAACCCTCTTTCTCTTTTCAATCCTACAGGACGATGTTCACCTTTCACTCCTCTCCCTTTCACTGTTCTATTTGAAAAACGTCCGATACTCTTTTTTTTACTGAACTATATTGGCCTCCTTTAATTCTTCAATAATTGAAGCAATCTCGTTAGAATGATTATTGTTACCGGATTGTTGTGATGCAATAAGAAGTCTAAAACGATCTACGAGTTCGTTTGGATTGCCCCAGAAGAAATCTTTCTTATTATTTGATAATTGCATCAATCCAGAACCGATTGAAGGTGAAGTGACACTAACATTATTATCATCATGTAATAGTTTACTTATGATTTCCCTGTACTTATATCCTCTATGACCTAGTATCTGGTTTCTGGAATCGTAGGACCTTCTGTAAGCATTGATATTATACATTACTAGCTGTGCCCGCGACTTCGTCCGCGTGGAATAGTGACTTTCAGCAGCATTTTTAACTTTTTAGGAAATAAAACTTCTAGCCTTTAAAATGGCGGTATTTCCAAAAAAACATTCAACCCCTATTTCAACACCTTATATCCCTGTTAAAAATACTTTTGAGACCTTAGTTTTTGAATTCCGTTCACGTGGGAATATAAGGATAGATATATAGCCTTTATCCTTCCGCATGTTCTAGACCAGTGGTTCCCAAACTTATTTTTCTCGTGGACCACTTTCAAAATTTTACTGGTTTCGGTGGACCCCCTGCTGCTACATTTCTACCACATTCTTAAAAGTCATCAAAAAATAAAAATTGTGTCGCTTCTGATATCTGTCCCTTTATTATGATAGGTAAAATAAAAACGAAAAATGGTACATTTTATAACACTTAATTTATTAAAAGAATAGAATTACAAGAAAAAATTAATAAGGTAATATAGATTCAGGTCATTTGATGGAGTTGAGGTGTATTTGATGGAGTGTCAGCAAACGATCAATATTTTTGTTTTTATTTTTGTCAGCAATAACCGCAAATCCCCCCGCTCTGTGATGTTTAATTTGCTTCTTTTTTTTGTTAAGAGGTTTTCAACGGCACTAAAACTCCTTTGGCAAGGTATGACGATGGAAAAGCTGTTCAAAATTTCCTTGCGATTTCTTACAGTCCAGGATATTTTTCGGGTATTTCTGATTGCAGCCACAATCTTTGGTAACCTTTTCTAAATTTCACCTTCAGCTCCTCATTGAAGCTTAGCTCGAGCAGCTCCTCTTGTAATACAACATTGGCCACTTAAGTTTCATTAAATGGATTTGTGATCCATGGTGGTATATCCATCGTCAGCATATCTTCAAACCTGGTTTTGAAGTCATCATGCAGGACACTTAAATGTTGACTGTAGGTATGGTTATCCTCATCAACATTCTATTATTATAGGTGTCACAAGGCAGCCTTTGTCAGCACGCGGAAATAGAATTGCGGCTTGTAAAGGAAAGGACTAATAAACCGCTAAGACAAATTGGTGTACTCAGTATCGAATACTGATCATATTTGTGTAGGAAAAAATAAAAGTCGAAATCGCAAAATTGTCCATAAAAACGATAACTTAAATTTCATCCAATCAATGAGTTCACGCGCTCCGTGAATTTGCGTTTTTTTTTGTCTGCGGCTTCATTTTAAAAACGTTATAAACTGGCATCGAAGCTCAAGCCCCGCTCTTCCGAAAAGGAAATTTGATAAAATAGTTACTTCAAAATCAATTTAAAATGATTGTGAAAATACTGTTTTATAAAATTAGTAGTTATTTGCAAGAAAAATTACAAAATAATTGCTCTGAAATAACGGTAACAGTCGCTTGCCTTATTGAAATATTATCTGATTAGTTAGGAACTTAAAACAATGTAGGTAGTAGGTCCTTATAAAAACTATGCTTAAATTTTTGCTCCTTACTATCAAAAGCAGATAAATTTTCGTGAACCCCCATTAACATCTTATGGACCCCCATTTTTTGTTCACGCCTACGTAGACCCCCAGCAAGTCTCCCGTGGACCCCTGGGGGTCCACTTGGACCTTTTTGGGAAACACTGTTCGAGACCATCTCTGTATCTTATTTAATAAAATCTGTTTAGCAGTTTGAACGGGAGACATACGAAAAACATACCGACATAGCTACATTCGCATTTTAAATATTAGTAAAGACTCCCGTTCCCGTGTGAATATGGTGACCGTTTTCGTGGGAATATGTGGATAAGTTAAAGTTAATGTTACTCCGGGATTATGGAGCATTCCAACGGTGGAAGAATTTTTTAAATCGGTGCTGTAGTGTAAAAGTTCCCGTATACGTTCCTGCTCCCGTGGGAATATAGGGAAAAAATATAAAGTCTATCAGCCGTATCTATAAAGAACTTTTAATCATTGATTAGATTTAATTGCCCTTTAAGTTACACTTAAGTAACGAATCCGTATCGAAAATCAAATTTCACATTTAAGTAACCTTGCTAAGAGCCCTCTCAACTTAAATGCCAATAATGGCGTTTAAAGGTCTCTTAAATCCAAATTAAAAATTCATTCTGACGTTTCGGGAGAATCGGTGTCAATTTTGATCTGTTGTTTTGGTAATATAATTTCTACAAAGAACCTCTTTTTAAAACAAAAATATGGAAAATTTTCTTCGCGATTTAAATGTTTTCAATGTGCTAAGTTTTTTTTAGATGTCATGATTAGTAAATACAAAAGATAGAACATAAAAAGCTGGCACAAAAGCTCCATGGTGCTACAAGGCCAAACGCGGTGTTCTCGCAACAACCATTCTCGTGAGTGCGGTTCTGAAAGATATTCATTTTTCAAGGCATATTTTCCTGCTGTTGAGGTGATACCAGAGAAAAATCATTTTGGGTGTTTATGGTGGTCAAACGCCCACGCAGTACTTATGCTTTATCCATTTCGCCATGGATTTCGTGTGCCTACAACCTGAGTTAAGAGATTGTTAGTAGTTTTGCTTGGCAAAGAAAGATTGTTCCATGGTCGAACGGTCGATTTGCTACTCATAATAAATAACAAATAGGCCATGGCTACAATCATAAAGGCCCTTTGAATTATGTGCGTATTACCACGTAGCATGTTGCGGAAAGCCCTGCGATTTGGATGGCTTGTTGTCCGAAACAAATATAACCGAAAAACAAGCCAACAGCGAGACCAAATGTGTGTCGAACGATGGGAGACACTCTGGAAGGATGTAGAACTGAACGGAAGAGCGAAGCCAGCACTAGAGCAGCTAGTTGTCATAAAATAAAGTTCATCAGATCTACTGAAAGTCCACATAAGTCAGCTAACCATGTGAAAGCCCGACTGCCATCGTAGTAGGTGTGCTCCTCAGCTGGAGAATAATCCTCAAGCTCCTCAAGCATATTTGTTGAATGATTAGAAAAAACACCTCGATCTTCGTTAGCTATCCTTATCAAAATGAAGGACTCATTAAACTTAAAAAAAATGGGTTTTGTGGCGAGACTTTTGCTTTTCTTATTTTGCTTTGCACAACACTTTTGATTGCGTACAACGCCAGCGAAGGATGCTTTCTATTTATCGTGATTTCCCTCTTAGCTTAATTCATTTGAACGTTCAGACAATTAAATTTGGAACTTATATTATTCTTTTCTTATACTTTCTTTCAACTTTTGTAGTTACGGGTGCCGCAACATCCACCGATGTTCCATTTCGATATAAAAGGCACCACATTTGTTTACAAACGAATGGTTGTCTAAATTGGACTAGATTTCTGTTTTTACTACTTTATTTTGACACAACTATCAATTAGTTTAGCATCAGCGCAGAATCGATTATCGATAAGAATTTAATCAACCTCTCTTAAGTTCCAATTAAATTTTAATTGAAACTTAACTAATCAACGTCTAAGAGACGTCTTAAGAAAATCTAATAAATACGGCTGTATGTCTTTCCTCAGGGTCTGAACAATCTTTGTTTAAAATTTCATTTAAATCTGTTTATTAGTTTGGGCGTTAGTTTCGTTTTTAAATAAAAGTTGATAGTAAGCTTAGGTTGGGCAGAAGGCCATACTAATTTTGTCAAAGTGACGTAAAACGTTGGGTAGGAATTGATCATCTACCATGGATGTTTGTATTAAGTGTTGTTGTGTTGCCTTGGGTGTTTTGCCAGGTTCCATTAGGCAGTTTTTGTGTTTTTCGTTAGACCGCCCGTCTGCACGTTCTTCAATGTTCATTGGGGACCGCCTGTCCCTTTTCTGGTCTAGCTTTGACCGATTTTGCCACAGCAACCTACGTGGGATGTTTTTGCATAATGCTGGGTGAGTAAACCATAGGCTGATGGAACCTTGGTTGCCCCTAACTCTCCCAGAATTATGCAGCCACACCCAAAAACGAAGAAGAGGAAGGGATACGAGAAAGGATCCTAAGGATACTTTTTGTAGCTGTAAATTTTACAGCGACAAATCCCACCCTTACCTCCTTACATTTCAAAGAAATGTAAACCATTTCCTAAGGTGAAACTAGGTAAAAGGAACGAAGAATAGGAAGACAGCACAACACTAACGATTTTCCATCAACTTGACAGTTAAAAAGTTAAGAACTAAAGTTAAAGCTAAAATCAAAAGTTATAAAAGAAAAGGTTAAAAGAGTTAAGAAGTTAAAAGTAAAAAGTTAGAGGAATGATGTTAAAAAGGAAAATGAGATATGGTCTTGTTCGATAAATAAAAGTTACAAAAAAAAAATAATAACGGGAAGTAAAGATACTTATATGTAATCGGGGAGTCTTGATTATAGACTAAGTGTCAGAATCATCGCAATAAGGTTTTAAATCCTTTGCGTGCCAAGTTCCGCGATCTTTGCCATTCTCATCTATAAGGATATACGTCCAAGGTGACGTCCGCTTCGATATGCGGTAGGGCCCAACAAATTTAGGTGCTAATTTAGCTGCAATATAGTTTGCGGCATCCGAAAGTGCGAAATTTCTTCGCCAAACAAAAAAGCCAGGCTGATATTGCACATCACGCATGCGAAGGTTATACGTTTGCGCGTACTTTTTGGAAGCCGCGCCTATCTTCTTAGCTATCTCTTCCCGTATCTTCCTAAATTGTTTCTCTCTATCTATCACTCCTGTGTGGTCCTATCGCCATATATCCTATGTCACGACCACATGTGACCATGTTCCTACCAAAGTTAGCAAAGTATGGCGAAACTCCTAAAACCTCATGCTGGGATGTCTTAATCGCACAAGCCACCTTAGCCAATTGCGAATCCCAGGTTCGATGATTCTCAGATACATAGGCTCGAAGAGTAGTTTTAATAATTTGGTTAATGCGCTCCGCGGGATTTGCTTGCGGGTGGTAGTGCGCAGTAAAACGAAGTTGTGACCACCTAGCCAATCTACCTTGCGGATCTTTCAGATTGTTCAGCCACACGAGCGAGTAATGATCCGTTACGACCGTGAACCGAACACCTTCGATATATGGTCGCAACTTCTCAACTGCCCACAAAACGGCTAAGCATTCTTTTTCTGTCGTTGAATAATTTCTCTCACTTCTATTGAGAGACCTACTAATTAGTGCTTCAGTTCATATCCGGATCTTTAAACTATCCGGATATCCGGATATCCGAATAGGAATGTTTTGACACAGCTGATATTCGGATAGTTTCGGATATCCGGATAGTGTCGGATATCCGGATAGTTCTGGTATCCGGATATCCGGATAGTTCTGGTATCCGGATATCCGGATAGTTCAGATATCCGGATAGTTCTGGTATCCGGATATCCGGATAGTTCAGATATCCGGATAGCTTTTCAAGATCCGAAACATCTTTGTTATTCACACTGACCTACACATAAAAAAAAATACAAACTTACTACTTAGATATTTCCCAACCAGACACCTCCTTACCACTGGGCCCAGGCCCAGGGCCCCGCAGTTAGCAGGGCCCCCAAATTGCTGAAACATCACTTAACCTCGATTGGTCTATTTTCAAAAAAAAAAAAAAAATTCGATACAATCCTTTTTTTTAACAACCTTTGTTGAGCATTTTAAATAACATTCCCTCCGAAATTATATTCAAATTAAAACAAAAGAAAGAGAATCTGGTCAACCAAGTAATGATCAAGACAACGAACCCATACACACACTTGTTCTTGTGTTCGTTTCAGGGTGCTTTTAAAAATCCAATCAGAAAATACATCCTTTCGTGTATCTTATGACCATGGTGTTGTGATGGGAAAAACTGTTCTGTATCCTTCTGACATTTGCGATGGTCCGAAAGGGTTACTATTAACAATTTTTGCCTGTTTTCACTAATTGTGCATTTTTTTTTTTGCTGTCTGTGTTGTTATATATAGTAGTAGGCGTTGCATTTGTGTAGAGATGAACTGCACTCAATTTTTTAAGACTTCAAAGTAAAGAAAGAGGTAAAGAGAAAAGAGTTTTTGTTTTTGACATTATTCAAAAATTGTATAACTTTTTTTCGGTATCTTCTCATCGATGGAGTGTGTTGACTGCTGATTTAGGTCCGAAACAAGATGTAAAAATTCTTTCTCAAACAAGATGGTCAGCGCGAGCTGATGCATTTAGCGCTTTATATAATGGTCATCAAGAAATTGAAGAAGCTTTAAGGCTAGGTGTCCCTTGCATTTTTCGTTAAAATTTGAAAGGTGCGTTGACTTATTGCTTCATAACTTTTGCAATTCTTTTTATAATTTTATGAAACAAAATGTATTGTAAAGATAATAAACACACAAACATTTGTGTATCATTTAAATGCTGAAAGTTATTCCCTAACGGTTTTTATAGGGACCGGAAGCCGTTTTTTTTATTGAAAATTTCGATTTTTTCACTATTTTGGTCGGGGCATCCGTATTTATGAACTTTTTATTTTTTTCTTTTTCGTTTTATAACTAGAAAATATATATGCAACTAACTTTCGAGCGTTTTTTTTTAAATTTTGTCTCCTTATATGAAAAAAACCTTCGTCAATTTGTTGTAATTTTTCGGTTTTCAGCATACTCTTACGGTAATAACTTTGGCGTTTATTAATATTTTTTCATGAAATAAAAAGGAAATAGTAGATAGATATCAGGCGCATCTTATAAAATCAATGGTAATAGTTTTAAGTGTTTTGAAACAGGTGTTATGATGAGAAGTTGGTGAAACTGCCTTTTTTTAGCTTATAAAGCATGGGGCAAGGCGTGGGTGTTTTCAAGTACTTATATATATACATTTTTTTGAAGGTAATAAAGCTCCTGAACTAACCTCCGAGCCCAAAATCAATATTTTTTTCTCCACACCGCTAAAATTCAACTTCAATAAAGTCATATTTGCAAACGATTATTGAAAAACGAGAAGCCAAAAGAACCTCAATTTTTTGTTGGTATTTTTCTTTGGTACAATCTTAATTAGTTTCAATAAAGAAATATACTATTGTGGTGACAGAATTTGGAAAATTAATTCTAGAAAAACTGTCTACTTTGGGTTTTTTACTAGAAAAACTTGCTTAAAAACATATACATATGCATTTCAGTTCGAAGCAAATCCGCCACCAATTTTAGCGCCGTTTTCTCTTTTTTTGGTCTGTTCTCTGTGATTTCGAAAAGGAGTATCGCTCAGATGATCTTATGCGTTATGCATTCCCTCATACATATCATCTATATTCTATACCTATGACCTTATTTTGTGATCTTTTGTGCTATTCATTTCTCATTACAAACTGTGTGCCTGCTGTTTTTTTTTTTTTGCTGGTAGCAGTAGCTTGCATTGTAAAAAAAAAGTTTGAAATGACGAAGGATTGAAAGAAACGGACATAGGCAAACGCACAAAGGGAAAGGGGTGAGAAAATAGCACCACTGCACTAATAGAATGGAATTCCTTCGTCATTTTTTTTTTAGCTAAAAATTTTGTATTTGACTAGGAAGTTATTTTGTGTTTGAGAACTTCTATTGTTTTGTTGATGACATAACGCGGTTGGCATGAAAATGTATGTAGGTATAGGTCAGTAACTTACATAGGCATCCCAGTAGGAAATTTCCAAAAATTCACTACTGAAAATGCTGCCTTTTCCTCAGGGAAAAGTAGCTGCACTAGTGAATTTCCTACTGAATCCTTTGCTGAATTTAACATGGGCTTGTCATTGGCAAGAAGCACCTGCACCCTTTCTCGATGAATGAGATGTAAGGAAATCACCATACCCATGGCATCTTCGTTTTCATGGCCTCTCTTTTATGAGTGAAAAAACTGGTTCTAGGTGTGTAATGCTTTCCTCTATGCGAATTTATTACAGAATGGGTTCTGAGGAGTATGTTTTTCAGTAGATACTAAAGAAAAGAATGCATTTGGGAAAATGCATCTACATATAATGGAAATAATGAATGCATTTGAGAAATAAGCGTTCGTACTTTATTACATTTTTAAATCAGTTTTAGTAAATATAGTATTTAGAAATTGTAATACAGTATTCATTATTATTTAATAAAAACAAAAAGAATAGATAATGATGAGGGCAGCTTATCATTTCATTCTTAGGTTTCTTCTCCTGAGCATTTCAGATGTAAATCAAAGAATATATGAATTATTTCAAAACCATGAAATACAATCCAATGAATTTACCATTACTGAATTATTCTCCTTGTCTTTTGTTGTTTATTTGATACATCTATCATAGTTATATGTACATATAAATTACACAACTGTCTTGCTCAATCACAAAATTGAAACTAAATCCAAGACCGAAGACCCATCGAAGCAACATGTGGCACAAAAATAAAGATATTTTAAAGCCAATAAATGAAAGAAAGAGAAAAGAAAGGGTTGTTTTCTCACACTTAATTTTGTCGCTACCTGATTAGCGTTTCTCAAAGAGGATTTTGCTGTGCATCGATTTTCTTTTAAAAACATCGCACACGATCCAACTTGAACTGCAGACTACCTACGAATTGCATGACTTTTCATTAGTGAATTCATTGATGACCTTTTCCTTTATGAAAGCACCAGATGAATTCATCGATGAATGTTGCTACTCGCAATAATTATTTGGTCCGATTAGCCAAACACACAAACCAACACCCTATTGCATTTCTTATGTTGGCTTCCACTTTAGATCCACCTTCTTAACATTTATCACGACGACAACAACAAATATAGACCAAGGCCAAATAATGAATTACACCATCAACATCGGCCGCTCCCAAATAGCGGTAGTTGCGACCGAAAAATAAGAAACTACTTTGACAAATAGCACACAGCCTAGCACATCATCATCATCATCGATCGCATTGCCCTTGAAAAACCATCATCACTTTCTCGGTCCGAATTAACGGTTGCTGCGACCGAAAACAAACACTTTGTCTTCACCATCTTCACAATCTCGGTCCGAAGTAGCGGTAGTTGCGACCGACAACAAGTGCAAATACCCCGCACAAGCTCTGGGGTATAAAAGCGAAGGTTTTATGCAAATCAGTACAGTCCATTAGAACATTTCATAAGTGAAACTCGCCACAATAAAATTAGTTGATAAAAATATCCAATTTGTCTCCCTCATTTTTTCTTCAATCGAAAATCAATTTAGTTGTGACATTCGGCTAAAAAGCTAGCCGCATCATAGAGGTCCTTCGAGCCGGATGTTAAATCAGTTTCTCGCATTAAAATTAGCATTTTTCAAACGTTATTTGCAATCATTTTTTAACAATCGCAATTATGGCAACTAATGAGAAGAAAGTAGATGATTCGTGTGAAGCTGAACTTAAGGCGCTTCGATCTCAACGTGCTGTAATTCTTGGACAGCAAACTAAAGCTAAAAACTATCTCGCAAGTAACCTGACATCACTTAATCGTTTCCAGGCTGAAACCAAACTGCAGATGCTGGAAACACAGAACATAAATTTCGAAAAGGTTCAATCACAGATCGAACGTTTGGATGAGGATGAAGCAACAAGTGGTAAAAGGGACGCATTTGAAGACACGTATTATACCATTCGGTCTGACATGCTTAAACATTTGGATACTTTTACAACACCAAGCTTGTAAAATTGCACCATCGCACCAAACAATACAATCGCTTCACGCAATTCTCGCCTTAACTTGCAAAAACTATCACTCCCATCATTTTCTGGATCCTACACCAAATGGATGAACTTCCACGACATGTTTAACTCGCTAATTCACGACAATAAAGAGCTTTCAAATATCGAGAAGTTTCAGTATCTGCGTTCCTGTGTCCATGGGGACGCAGCCAGAGTCATCGAGTCATTAGAGTGCACCAGTCAAAACTACGACACAGCCATGAAACTTCTTAAAACCAGATTTGACAACAAAAGGTATTTATTTCAAGCACATATACAAGAAATTTTCCAGCTTCAGGCACTATCAAAACCAACCGTTGAAACCATTCGAACAATGATTGACACAATCAACGTTAATCTTCGAGCTCTGAATTCAATCGCCACTACAGAGCAAATTTCCGATGGATTCCTACTACACTTAGTATTGTCAAAGTTTGACAATGAATCCCAAGCAAAATGGGAAGATGAAATAGCCACAAAACAAGATCAAAGAGCTACAAGAATCACCCAGAACTTGGACTCCACCTCCCTGAACAAAAGCGATGATTTCGACTCTCCAACCTGGAACGATCTTTGCACCTTCATGGAGAGACGGTGTAAGACTCTCAAAATAATTGAAGCAAAATCTCACCGTAGCTCTCTTGCTACGAACCCATCAACATCGCAACATTCACATCAAAAATCGCAACAATCGCAGTCATATCACCCTGTCAAGTCGAAACCACAACGGCTGTATAACAATTCAGTGTTACTTACAACCAATTCACCATCAAGTTCGTGTTGTATATTTTGCAACCAGCCTTATCATAACGCATTTAGCTGTCAGAAATTTATCAACCTGACACCTATGGATAGATTCAAACTCACAAAAGAATTGAAGTTGTTCTTAAATTGCTTAAGAGGACACCACACATTGCAAGCTTGCACATCGTCAAACAAATGCCAAAAATGTGGTGACCTTCATCATACCCTGCTACATCGGGAACGAATTGCCTCAATCGCCACCATTCCGAAGTCATCTGAGTTATCAATTGATGTTGTCAAGCCGCCTAGCCTTACAGCACAGACATCAGGTAATCAACCAAAGATTTCTTCCTCTACTTCTTTACAGGCAAGCCACGCTGAGCCCCTCAATCCAAACGATAGCTATGTTCTGCTTGCTACAGCCTTGCTAAGCGTCTCCAACATCAGTGGTGCATTCATCATCGGTAGAACACTTCTCGATGCATGCTCACAATTGAATTTCATCACCGAACACATTGCACAACACCTCAATCTAAGTCGCAGTCGTACCTACCTCAATGTTAATGGAATTGGACAAGTCAGCACCATCGCGTACCAAAGAGCACAAATTTGCGTTGCATCATTAAACTGTTCATTCAAGGCACATTTAGATGTAATCATTCTTCCAGAGATCACGTCGCCACAACCATCACATCACATAAACATTAACACCTGGAAGATTCCCTCCAACATACCACTTTCTGACCCTCGCTTTAATCACCCTGGTTCCATAGATTGTATAATTGGGGCAGGGATATATTTTGACCTTCTACAGGTAGGCCAAATAAGACTAGGCGAGAATCTTCCAAGTCTACAAAAAACATCATTCGGGTGGATCGTGGGGGGCACAATCGCGGATTCATCAAAACAGAATTCCAAAAAATCACTAGACCTAGCACCAGCTGAACCTAAATCACTGCCGATCAACTACACCAGCCTTACCACTACTAATACCGCCCCATCTATAGAGGAACTTCTACAACGATTTTGGACAATCGAAGAAACCCAAACACCATCTAGACAGAATAACTAGCATTATCGATATTCCACAAACGCAAACTTTTTGTTGGACGGATTCAACAATCGTTTTGGCTTGGCTAGCATCTGAACCATGCCGATGGACAACATTCGTAAGCAACCGAGTAGCAAAAATTCAAAGCCATTCAAGTTACAGATGGAATCACGTACAAACATCCGACAACCCAGCAGATCTAGTTTCACGAGGAGTATTTCCAAATGAACTGATCAAAAATGAGTTTTGGTTTCAGGGTCCATCGTTTCTCCGATCATCTGAAACAGATTGGCCTACAACATTCCACAGTACACCCAAACATGATGAAATTCCCGAGCAACGCAAAACTCATACAGTGCTCCTTACACGTCGAAAAGTTGATCTTATTATGGAATGCAAATATCACAACAACTTCGCAAAACTAATCCGTGTTTTTTATTATATTCGCAGGCACATTAACAACCGTGTCTTCAAAGGAAGGCCCAAAATTGTAGGCCCCATCACAGCTCCAGAGTTTGAAGAAACTCTTAAACTCGTGTTGTGCACCATCCAACACAATACTCTTGCAGAGGAAATCAATCAACTAAAAAAAAATTTGCCTATCACATCAAACTTTCGACAACTCGCACCATTCATCAAGGACGGACTTGTTCGTGTGGGAGGACGAATTGCAAATTCAGACCTACCATACGATGCAAAACACCCACTCTTGCTTCCAAAATCACACCCATTCATCATCACCATCATTCGACACTATCATTACAACAATCATCATGCTGGCCCACAAACGTTGCTCAACATTCTTCGGCAACGATTCTGGATCTTGAACGCTAAAGCAACAATTCGAAGAGAAGTACATCGATGTCCAATGTGTTTTCGCAACAAACCAATTCTGACCAATCAACTAATGGCAAACTTGCCCACCGATCGAGTTACTCCTTCTCGACCTTTCAGCATAACAGGACTTGATTGTTGTGGACCACTATACGTATCGCACCGCATACGTGGAAGAAGCCCTTTTAAAACATATCTAGCAATCTTCGTTTGTTTTACCACCAAAGCCGTTCATATGGAATTAGTGTCTGACCTGTCAACACAAACCTTCATTTTGGCACTAAAGCGGTTCATTGCTCGCAGGGGTAAGTGCTTAAGGATTTATTCTGACAATGCAACTAATTTTACAGGAGCCACCCGAGAACTCAAAGAGCTGTACACCTTCTTCATGTCGGAGCAGCATAACGAAATTGTTCGCCAAGAATGTATTCAAGATGGGATTGAATGGAGTTTTATTCCACCACGCTCCCCCCATTTCGGAGGTCTCTGGGAAGCTGCCGTCAAAGTGGCAAAATACCATCTTCGACGAATTGTTGGGCAAGCAGTGCTCACATTTGAAGAAATGACAACAGTTTGCTGCCAAATTGAAGCTGTCATGAACAGCCGACCTCTCACTCCAATGTCTAGCAATCCGAACGACCTCACACCCCTTACTCCTGGGCATTTTCTCGTTGGAACACCACTCACTTGTATTGCAGAACCCCGAATTGAAAATTCCAACATCAGTCACCTCAAACGATACCAATATTTGCAATGGATTCAACAAAACTTCTGGCGAAGATGGTCACATGATTATCTCCAGCAACTTCAACGTCGAACAAAGTGGGACTTATCGCAACCAAACGTTCACCTGAACGACCTAGTTCTCCTGAAGGAAGACAACACACCACCATTGAAATGGCCAATGGGACGAACCATTGGGATTTATGAAGGAGATGATGGCAAAATACGCGTAGTAAACGTAAAAACAGCAACAGGCATTTATAAACGAGCGATCGCCAAAGTGTGTCCACTACCAATCGAACCTGATCCTGAAACAACAATCAAGGAATAATAAGACATTGAAAGCGGGAGCTTTCAAGGCGGGCAGTATGTTGCTACTCGCAATAATTATTTGGTCCGATTAGCCAAACACACAAACCAACACCCTATTGCATTTCTTATGTTGGCTTCCACTTTAGATCCACCTTCTCAACATATCACGACGACAACAACAAATATAGACCAAGGCCAAATAATGAATTACACCATCAACATCGGCCGCTCCCAAATAGCGGTAGTTGCGACCGAAAAATAAGAAACTACTTTGACAAATAGCACACAGCCTAGCACATCATCATCATCCAGCGTTGCCGAAGAGGCACAATTGTGCCATTTTGGCACCCTTCAGTCTCGATTGGCACCTTGGCACCTTAAGCTCTCATTTTGGCACCTTAAGAGCTTGATAAATTTTAATGAAGAAAACTTAATAAAGTCATTCAAAAAAGACTGAAAGGAATGTTTTTTTTTTTCTAGTAGTGAAACATACATATCGTGTGTGTTTGTACTAATTCATGCCCAAATAATCGTAATGATACTTTATGGGAAAGTATTTGTTTTTTGTGTTTTTAAATATCTCTCTGCCTTTGAATCTTAGAGGAATAAAGAACAAGAGGTAAAACCATTACTTCTCTTGCCCCGTAACTTCCATTTGTGTATATTGTTGCTTTTGTAACACGAGACGAGATCCATCTGTGATATACGTATTAAGCTGAAAATAAAGCTGTGTCAGTGAATTTACTTACATCACTTTATTTTCTGATTTGAAACTGGTTTTGAAAGCTGAAAATAAAGTGGTGCTTGTGAAATCAGTTCGAGGGCAGATGCCGTGGTGTGTGTGTGTGGTATGCATTCCCTCTTGTTCTTTATTCCTCTAAGCTTTGAAGGGCTGGTGGCACCCAGTTGGCACCTTTGGTTACCGAAAATGGCACCTTAAAAAATTTTACCGCGGCAACGCTGTCATCATCATCGATCGCATTGCCCTTGAAAAACCATCATCACTTTCTCGGTCCGAATTAACGGTTGCTGCGACCGAAAACAAACACTTTGTCTTCACCATCTTCACAATCTCGGTCCGAAGTAGCGGTAGTTGCGACCGACAACAAGTGCAAATACCCCGCACAAGCTCTGGGGTAAGGTATAAAAGCGAAGGTTTTATGCAAATCAGTACAGTCCATTAGAACATTTCATAAGTGAAACTCGCCACAATAAAATTAGTTGATAAAAATATCCAATTTGTTTCCCTCATTTTTTCTTCAATCGAAAATCAATTTAGCTGTGACATTCGGCTAAAAAGCTAGCCGCATCAATGAATTTATCCTTTTTTTTCACTGGTGAGCAAATTTCCTACTGGGATATTGTGTACATACATATGTCTTCGTCAGTGTGCCTTATGAATGATATCTGTTTTTTTTTTATATGCCTACTTGCACAGCGTATGCTCGTATAATTCTCACCCCTTTGTTCTGCTTATGCAAGTGCGTAATTCTTTTCTAGTTTCTGGCTGTTGCCGAGACCAAAAAGAAAGAGAAAAGAGGGAGAATTTGAAATCAGACGCGACGATGGCAAGAGGGATCACTTTTAAGAGAGTAAAATGATTTACTAATACAAGCAAACACTTTTACATGAGTTCTGAGTTCGCTAAAAAAGTCCACCTAGCCTTAAGGTGCCGTATTCACCTCTGCTAAGCAAGACATACAATGCACATATTAATGTTGAGTTTTGCAGTTCTGTGAAGAGCATCAAATATATTTGCAAGTATGTCCATAAAGGCAGTGTGTTTAGAGTAGAAAATACTAATGTAAATGCTCCTCCAATGAATAAAAACGATGAAATTACGCTCTACCATATTAAATGAAGCTGCTTGGCGTATCTTCGCTTTTCCAATCCATGAAGAACGGGATCCATCAGTTGTTCAGTTAGCCGTCCATCTTGAAAACGGTCAGCGTGTATTTTTTACGAACGAGACAGTGATTGATCGTGCTACAAATCCACCAAAAACTGCACTCACTGAATTTTTTGAATTGTGTAATAGTATGATTTTGGTGCCTTTGCAAGAACATTACTCTATTCACAAGAACCACGCTATTTCACATGGACTCAAACAAAAAAAATGGATGCCCCGCAAGAAAGGCTCACCAGTTGATGCAAGTGTCAATTTATTTCAATCGAACGCTTTGGGGCGATTATTTACAGTCAATCCAAAACACACTGAGTGCTTTTATCTTCGACTGTTGTTGGTTAATGTTACTGGCCCATTATCATTTCAAGATATACGTAAAGTGAATGGGCAACAGTATCCAACATATAAAGACAACATACGCTGATGAGATCGACGCTTGCTTAAAATCATCTCCATTGTGGCGTCATGTTGAAAAAGTTCAGCTCAAACATGCGCGTTCAAACCTTTAAAGATCCATCCGCTGAAAAATTCTCAAAACAGCTCTTAAATATCGGTGATGGAAAAGTTTCTACAGATGAAACTGGATACATCAAATTACCGACCGATTTCTGCACAATCGCTGATTCGCGAAACACTTTAATTGAAAAAATATTTCCCGATATACACACACAGTACATGAATCATGAGTGGCTTGCTGAAAGAGCTAATTTAGCAGCAAAAAGTACAGACGTTGACAATGTAAATTTTATGATACAACAGTTGTTGCCAGGGAACTTGGTATCATACAAATCAATTGATACAGTTTGCGATGCCAGCGAAGCTGTCAATTTTCCCTAGGAATTTTTGAACTCACTGGATTTGCCAGGCATGCCACCGCATAATTTACAATTGACAATTGATGGTTGGATCTCCAAATATCTTGCTTCGCAATTTAAACCCGCCACGGCTGTGCAACGGTACGCGGTTAGTCATTCGAAAAACGATGATGATTGATGAAAAACGTTATCGAAGCCAGCATTTTAAATGGCAAGTTCAAAGGTGAAAATATACAAATACCCCGGATTCCTATTATACCTACAGATGTACCATGTACCAATTCAATTCAAACGAATTCAGTTTCCGCTTATATTGGCATTTTTCAATGACAATCTACAAATCCCAAGGCCAATCGATGTCTGTTTGTGGCTTAGATTTTATATACACCCTGTTTTTCACATGGACAATTGTACGTAGCATGCTCTCGAGTGGGTAAACCATCAAGTTTGTGCTCGCTAAAGATGGGCTAACCAAAAATATTGTTCACGATATAGCTTTAAAAGATTAACTATGTGATATTTTGTGATATGTTATTTTAGGAAATAAACTATAGTAACTTAAAAGTAATATTGTTTGGCGTTTGTTATTTTTATATTCCCTTATCGTTCATAGCGCTCCATGCCTATTTCACGCATATACTACATACTTATACACTTATAAGAAGTAAGTTACTTTTTGTCTACTCTAAAATTTATCTAGAAACTAGAAATAATTTATAAGGCAAAACAACGTTTGCCGGGTCAGCTAGTTTCTTATATTTTTTAAAATTTTTGCAAAAACATATATATTTCTATAGGGATGATAGGTACATCATCCCCAAATCCCAGCTCACAGCTCCTAATGTTTAAAACCTTGATGAGGTGTGCTACACTCTGCAGCCTCTCCAAGGTTGGCACCTCTCTAGCCAAACGTATTTATTCCTCTAATGCATCTTGCAGATGTTTCAGTTCCCAACAGCCTTGGGAGAACTCCTTCAGATATTTTTCAAAAATCTGGAAGATGTCCAGAATTTCTACCTTATCTGTGGAACTGTGACTGTTCTTCATTTTATTGTTCTCTTTGATGACTGATACTGAAATTTTTAAAACATTTGTTTTTTATACTTTTTTTCGATAATTCAAATCCACTAGTTCATGCTAAGACACATAAATACTTCCTTATATTTACTAACCCCATCATCTCCATTGAAATGACAGATCCACATTCAACGCTCAATTTCGATTCCACTTGTGTAAGTTAACGTACAGAATACTAGCTACGCCAGCAGTTCCATGACACGACCTAATTTCCGTTCTCACAGACGAAATTAGTAAGAAACAACGAACGAAGAATGCAATAAAAAATTCCAAGAACAACATTACCCAATACCCAAACACCTTTGCTGACACCTCAAAATTAATAAAAATCGAATGCCTGTTCGGTAGTCAATTATTTGCAATAAGTTCAGTCTTAATAAACACTCGATACAAAAAAGGTCAGGTAATCTACCTGCAGAAAAAATATATTTTTTTGGAAACTCAACGTATGTTTTCTTAACTTGCGCCCGAGCAACAGGGACTGCTATCGTCATAATTGTTTTAATTGTGTTACAAGTTAGTTTTTGTTCGCGATAAAGTAAATACCCATTTACTAAAAGGTGTTACAAGTTAATTTTTGTGCGCGATAAAGTAAATACCCGTTTACTAAAAGACTACAATTGTGAAAGTGCGAAGGAATTTACAAAGATGCCCCTCAGTAAGTCCTGTAAAACAGACTAAACAGGAATCAACACAGGTGTAGTTGAAAGCCGCCTTGCCGCCGATTAGAGCAGTCCCGACACCCTGGACACACAAACCACAACAAAAAAATTAAAGCAGTTATGTTTTTTTTTGCTGTAAGTCCTTTTGAATAATGATATTGTTATAAAAAATACAATCAAAAGTGAAATCTAAATAATTAAAAAAAAAAAAAATACTTGAAAATATAGTTCATTAAAATATAGAAACCAGTTATAAAAATATTAAATACGTAAGAAAATCTAAAGTAAAAAGAAACTTTAAATTTTGAGCTTTTCTTTTTGAAAAGAAAAACAATTCTATAAAAATTTAAGAATTGAATTATAAACTACCAAATTAGCAAGAAAATCTTAAGAAAAATTAATAGTTTGATAACATTTAGAACCAAATAATTTTATTTGTTTATAACACATTAAAGTGAAACAATATACAGGGTGTCCCGTAATTCGTTTTACATACTTAGGGATATGATTCTTGGTCATATTCTAAGAAAAAAATTCTTCTACAGTAAAATCCGTTTCTCAAGTTTAACATCACTTTTTGACAATTTAAAAAAAGGCTAACTTTGGTGTACCCTGACCTTTGTTAAATTCGATATCTCTGTCGAAACTGATGATAGGAACCTAATCTTAAACTAAATTTTTTTTAAAAATAACAATCTTTAAGACTGTATTTAAATTAGGCTTCCATAGGTTTAGGGTTGCCAGATTTTCAATTTTAAGTGGTGTTCAAATTTTCTTCCCAAAACGAAGTTTTGATTTTGAGGTCATTTTTTTGGAGAAAAGGCCTGATAAACATAGAGTTTCTTTATTTTTTACAGATGAACAAAACGATAATAAAGAAAAAAATCAGCATTAAGTTACCTCAAAAACCCATACATTTTATGATACTTGGAAAAATACGAAATGGGAAAAATTAAAAAAAAAAATTAAAAAAAGTTTTTGCTTTGAGGTTTGTTTGAATAAAACAATAATATGATCACTTTTAGTAGTTTTTTTATGTATTTAATACAAATACAATTATAACAAGTGCTCAAAGCGCCCTCCTTCGTTTTGAATCCATGCCAGAGCCCGTTTTTGGATTTCATTGTGGATGTTTGCTTTAAATTTGGGGTATGAATGTTCAATAGGTAAATAAGTCGTATAAAAGAATAAGAAAACAAATATGTTCATTAGTTTTTTAAATTAAGTCACGATTGCAGTTTGATCAGAGAGTTTTTTGA
Source organism: Melanostoma scalare (assembly GCA_949752695.1). Classification (NCBI taxonomy): domain Eukaryota; kingdom Metazoa; phylum Arthropoda; class Insecta; order Diptera; family Syrphidae; genus Melanostoma; species Melanostoma scalare. Next base: position 114,832,337 of record OX456985.1, read on the forward strand.
AATGCTTTCATTTACGAGAGAAGAATACGCAGACATTTTTTTTCTTAATAGTTTTTTAATGGAAATTGAAGAAAAGCACAACAAAGGATACCAGGAACTTTATACTAACTAAAAATCTGGCAACCCTTAGCCTATAGGAGTCAAATTTAAATATAGTTTCAAAGATTACAAGACTACAAGTAAGACAAGAGTTATCGACAGCAAACACCCACAATGAAATCCAAAAACGGGCTCTGGCATGGATTCAAAACGAAGGATGGAGCTTTGAGCACTTGTTATAATTGTATTTGTATTAAATACATTAAAAACTAATAAAAGTGATCATATTATTTTTTTATTCAAACAAACCTCAAAGCAAGAACTTTTTTTTATTTTTTTTTAAATTTTTCCCATTTTGTATTTTTCTTAGTATCATAAAATGTATGGGTTTTTGAGGTAACTTAATGCTGATTTTTGTCTTTATTATTGTTTTGTTCATCTGTAAAAAATAAAGAAACTCTATGTTTATCAGGCCTTTTCTCCAAAAAAATGACCTCAAAGTCAAAACTTTGTTTTGGGAAGAAAATTTGAACACCACTTAAAATTGAAAATCTGGCAACCCTAAACCTATGGAAGCCTAATTTAAATACAGTCTTAAAGATTGTTATTTTTAAAAAAAATTGAGTCTAAGATTAGGTTCCTATCATCAGTTTCGACAGAGATATCGAATTTAACAAAGGTCAGGGTACACCAAAGTTAGCCTTTTTTTAAATTGTCAAAAAGTGATGTTAAACTTGAGAAACGGACTTTACTGTGGAACAATTTTTTTCTTAGAATATGAACAAGAATCATATCCCGAAGTGTGTAAAACGAATTACGGGACACCTTGTATTAAAGAAAACAATACACAAACAGAATTTCTTGTCGCTCTATCCATAATTATCTGCAAATTATCGTCTCCACCTGTGTCTATAATTTAATTTAAGCATGGCAAATCCTAATAATTTAATCAGGCCACCGCGTTTAGAAGTTCCGCACGAACAACCTCCTCCACCTAATCAAATAATTAATGACGAAATGGTGCAGACTATTACAAGATTAGTTGCAGAAACTCTGCATTTGCAAGGACGTCAGATTTTCAATTCTATAATGAACCCTGCAGCTGACTTCAATAACGATATCGATCAACCCATCAACCTTCTGAATGATGCGAACTTAACAGGTATGGATAAAATTCCGGATGTGGTGAAAAGTCTTCGAGTATTCACTGGAAAGCCTGAAGACTTCAACTCATGGAAAAAGAGTGTTGAGCGAATACTCACGATCTATGCACATCTCAAGGGCACCCCCAAATATTACGGCATTTTGTCAGTTATTCGAAATAAAAAATATCAGGACACGCGGACATAGCACTTGAGTCCTATAACACCCCGTTAAACTGGGAAAAAATATCCAAATGTTTAACATTACACTATGCGGATAAAAGGGACTTGGAATACCAAATGACGACCTTGGTACAAGGACATAACTCCATACCCGAATTCTATCAAATAGTCTATCACCACCTTTCACTTATCCTTAGTAAACTTGGATCAATGAATATGAATCAGGAATCCCTTAATAACATGACACAGTGTTATAGAGATAAGGCTCTAGACACTTTTGTCAGACGGCTTAAGGGTGACCTCCCCAGGCTCTTAAGCATCCGTGAACCTGCGGACCTTCAACAGGCCCTTCACCTATGATTGAAATTGCAGAATGTGGACTTCCGAACCCAACATGCTAACAATTCTCAACATTCTATCCGAAAAACATTTCCTCAGCCATCACCACCACCGGTTCCTCCAAGAAGAAATTTAAACCCAAACCCAACCCCAACCCCAACTCCTGCGCCTAGATGCGAATTTTATCCACAATTACTTCATAATCCTCGCAATCCTCAACCCCTTCAAGTTTATAGAGAACCTCAATATCAACAACCGAGACATCAACAATATCAACCAAGGTTTCAACAACAACAAAGGCAACCAATGAACCAACGCCAACTTCCTCCGAAGCCAATGGACATTGATTATTCAATTAAATCACAAAAGGTATATTATCAAAACAGACCACGAAATCCACCAATGCCTGAAAAACGCCAACACCAGTACTCACAGCAAGTCCATCCGCCAAAAATGTAGCGAGTTTATCATATCGATGAATCTAATCAAAATAAGCAGGACTTGGAGGAGTACGAACAAACGATGAACCAAGAGGGCCAGTGTTATGACCAATCCATCAGCGAATACGCCGACACATATGAAGATCACGATCATGATTTACCAGAAGAACTAGACGACATTTATTTTTTAGATTAAAACGCTCTTCGCTACCCTACATCGAACACTTTGCGAAGAGCGGCCAAATACTTAGATTTCTTATTGACACAGACTCTAACAGAGATTATATTCAACCCAAATATATTAGAAATCCCCTTCCAAACAACAAAAATTTTAATGCTTACTCAGTTGGAGGTAGTATAAAAATAACACATCATGGTTTTGTTCAACTCTTTAGCCCCAATATAGAAAAAATTTAATTCTATATTCTTCCAACTCTCATATCATTTGATGGTATTATCGGTAACGACACGCTAAGAAAATTAAACGCTTTCGTTCACACGAAAGAAAGCTATATGACCATCTGTTCAAACATTATTATTCCTCTTAAACAACATGTTTCAGAAAATATCAATAATTTAAATATCAGAACTTCCCATTTGAACAAAGAAGACGAAACTGACCTCATGGAAATTGTAAACAATTATCCTAAATTGTTTGCTGAACCCGATGATTCTTTAACTTATGTGACATCAGTTAAAGGAGAAATTCGTACTACAACCTCCGAACCGATTTATTCCAAATCATACCACTATCCGAGAGCTTTAAAGGACAAGGTCGAGAAACAAATCAATGACCTTCTCAAAGATGGCATCATAAGACCATCTAAGTCCCCATACAACTCCCCGGTTTGGATCGTTCCAAAGAAAATGGACGCATCCTTAGAAAAAAAAAATCGGCTTGTTATTGACTATAGAAAGTTAAATTCTGTTACAATCCCAGACCGATACCCTATTCCTCCCATTGACGATCTAATCGCTAACCTCGGTAGCAATAATTATTTTACAATAGTCGACTTGAAAAGCGGGTTTCATCAAATCCTGCTTAGGGAATGCGACATTGAAAAAACAGCGTTTTCCGTAAACAATGGAAAATTCGAATTTTTGCGTCTCCCCTTTGGTCTAAAAAATTCACCAGCTATTTTCCAGAGAACGTTAGATGATATTCTTAAAGAACTCATAGGAACTTGTTGCTATGTGTATATTGATGACATTGTCATCTTCGGCAAAAATAAAGAAGATCATCTGAAAAATCTCAAAACTGTTTTCGAGACACTGGAACGAGCCAACATTAAAGTACAATTGGATAAATGCGAATTTCTTCAAGAAAAAATCGAATTTCTTGGATTCATTATAGGCAAGAATGGAATAAAAACTAACCCAAAGAAAGTTCAAACCATCTCCGATTTACCAATTCCCAAAACTCTGAAGGATTTACGTTCATTCCTTGGATTGTCAGGCTATTATCGCCGTTTTATCAGAGACTATGCTAAAATAGCAAAACTCCTGACATTCCTTTTAAGAGGGGAAGACGGACGAGTGTCCAGATACATTTCTAAAAATAAGGCCATTGAACTTGACACAGATGCTATGAACTCTTTCCAAAATATTAAAGATTCTCTTGTATCACAAGAAGTAGTTTTGAATTATCCTGACTTCGACAAAGAATTTGAATTAACTACAGACGCCTCAGATTATGCCTTGGGTGCTGTATTATCTCAAAACAATAAACCCATAACGTTCTTATCAAGAACGTTGAACCAAATGGAAGAAGCATATGCAACTAACGAGAAAGAGATACTAGCCATCATGTGGGCTCTCAACTAATGCTGTGTCAATCGTTCATTTCCAGTGAACGAACCAGTCATCAATCGTTCAATGGAAAGATTCGGTCATTTCAATCAATCATTCAATCACTTGAACTGGCCGAGGCGATCGACCGAAACTGAAACCAATAGACCCTCGAGAACGAGGAACGACCGAAATTGAAAAAAATCATTTGCAGTGCAGCCTGCAGCGTTGTATTTTTTAATTTTTATTACTCTCTGTTTACGTTTCGTGTCTACCTAGTACCTACATACATACATAGGTGCAGTCGAGTCAACATCGAAACAGAAACGTAGGCAAGAACCAATAGTATGGTACTGAGGGGTTGATGGGGGATGGTTTTCTTTTTTAAAAGTGCATATACATACACACATTACATTCATTAGACATTTTCAGTGAGAATGGCTTTAAAAAATTCAAAGTAGAAATTTTTCCATATCGCTTTGAAACAAGCACTAGAAAAGTTCTGAATCAAATTCTAAAAGCTGAAAATATGAAATAAACATAAGTATGTATATGTGCTTTATCTGAAATGAAAAAAAAAAATCATCGCCCACCTACTCAGCAATAGCACCATTCTATGAGCATTAAAGTAGACAGAGTACTGTAGTACTTGTTTGATTGGTTTCAGTTTCGGGTCTCGTTCAAACGATTGGTTTCAGCCTAGGTCGTTCGTTTGGTTCAAGTGATTGGTGATTGGTTTCAGTCTCGTTCGTTCGTTTCGTTCAAACGATTGGTTTCAATCTCGGTCGGTCGTTTGGTTCAAGTGATTGGTGATTGGTTTCAGTCTCGGTCGTTCATTTCGTTCAAACGATTGGTTTCATTTTCGGTCGTTCGTCTATCGTTCAAGTGATTGGTTTCATTTTCTGACGTTCGGCTCATACAAATGACTGGTTTCGGTCTCGTCGTTCGTTTCTATCAAATCATTGGTTTCAGTTTCGGTCATCTTCACCCATCTCATACAAATACAGCATATAATAGTAAAATACTGAGTTTCTTTCAGTGGCGTTCTATGGAAATGATTAAAATGGTGATTGATTGTTTTAGTTTTGTATGATTGCAATCATCAATCATTTCCAGTGAACGGGTCGAAAAGACCGAATCAATCGCGATTGACACAGCTCTACTCTCAACTCGCTTAGGAGTTTCCTATACGGATCTAAAAAAGTAAAAATCTATACGGACCATCAACCACTGACCTACGCACTCAGCAACAAAAAAACAAACTACAAGATGAAGCGGTGGAAAGCTATCTTGGAAGAGTATAATTATGAATTGAAGTACAAACCAGGAAAGTCCTACATAGTCGCCGACGCTTTATCACGACTTCCACTAACGTCAGAGGTGAATACAATGACAATGACTGAGCATAGCGACGATAGCTCTTCACACAATTTGATTCCTACTGTAGAAATCCAAATCAACGTCTTCCGTAACCAATTGATTCTCAATATAGGAAATGAAACTAATCATGAGTTCCTTACACCATTTCCAACATATCACCGACACACTTTTACCCAACCAAATTATACAGAAACAGATATTATAACCATATTTAAGAAATTTCTCAACCCCAGTAACATAAACGGTTTATCAACAACAGAAGAAATAATGGGTCGAATACAGAATATCTATCCAATTCATTTTGCTTGTTTTAAAGTGAGGTTTACTCAATCTATGGTTGAAGACATTACCGATGAAAGTGAACAAGAAGAAAAAATTTTAAGAGTACACCGTAGAGCACACCGTAACCCAGAGGAAAATAGAGAACAAATACTTGAAAACTTTTACTTTCCGAAAATGGCAGTAAAGATCAAAAGATTATTTAAAAATTTCCAAACATGCAAAGAAAGTAAATACGATCGTCATCCGAACAAACCAATTCTTGAACCTACTCCTATACCAAACTATCCAGGCCACACTATTCACCTTGACATCTTTTCAACTGAAAAAAAACTTGTACTAACTGCCATCTGCAAACTTACAAAATTTGCAAAAACTAAAATTAATAAATCAAGAGCCATTACTCACATTAGACAACCACTTCGAGAAACATTATTTTCATTTTGCATTCCGGAAAATATTGTTATAGAAAATGAAAAAGCTTTAAATTCTGCTTCCATTACATCCATGATGGAGGACGAACTAAAAATAGGCATTTACAAAACCCCACCTTACAGAAGTGAGGTGAACGGACAGATTGAAAGGTTCCATTCCAACCTTTCCGAAATAATGCGCTGCCTTAAAGCAGAACAGACTCCTCGTTCATTCGAAGAACTACTCGAAAGAGCTACGAACGAGTACAATTTTACAGTTCATTCAACCACACAGAAAAAACCGGTAGAGCTTTTCTTTGGTCAGTCTCCAAGAATAACTCCTGAAGACTGTGAGAATGTCCGGCAGCAAAATATCGATAGAATCATACAGAAACAAAACAAAGACATAACACACCAACTCCACAATAAGAAACGAGAACCAACTAAAACTTACAACCCAGGAGACATAATTTACGTAAGACACAACAAAAGACTAGGCTCTAAGTTAACTTTTAGATATAAAAAAGATATAGTTAAGGAAAATAAAAATACAACAGTCATAACACAGTCAGGAAGAACGATACATAAAAGTAACATCAGGAATTAATGTACTAACTACGCATTTCCTATTTTCAGGTACATGCTCAATAATGCATCAACAGAAATACAGATACTAGACTTTTCCAACTCTCAATTCGTATCTTTGCATACTGGACAAGCTAAAATACAAACCGGATACTTTAAACTTATTCACGAGATTGACCTAGATCAATATGACAAATTTTGGACCAATATTGCACCAACTCTCGAACTTTCCTCAACTGTTAACGATCCCTTGTTTCCTTTCCTTTCCCACGAATATGAACAAATTCAAAATTTAATCCACTTAAGGCTAGGTGGACTTTTTTAGCGAACTCAGAACTCATGTAAAAGTGTTTGCTTGTATTAGTAAATCATTTTATTCTCTTAAAAGTGATCCCTCTTGCCATCGTCGCGTCTGATTTCAAATTCTCCCTCTTTTCTCTCCCTTTTTGGTCTCGGCAACAGCCAGAATCCAGAAACTAGAAAAGAATTACGCACTTGCATAAGCAGAACAAAGGGGTGAGAATTATACGAGCATGCGCTGTGCAAGTAGGCATATAAAAAAAAAAACAGATATAATTCATAAGGCACACTGACGAAGATATATGCATGTACACAATATGTCCGAATGAACATTTTTTACGATTTCTTGTTTTTGGATGGGTTGAGAATAGAAATATGTATTGTGTCAAGTCGGGAAACCGGTTCATTTTTTTTTGTCTGTTTGCTTGCTGAGATAAATACAAATAATGAAGATGTTGTAGGGTCGATATTTCTTATCTTGTGTTTTTGCGGATGTGGAAAACATGATATTTGTGTGATTTAATTGTAGGTCAGTTTCTTGGCCTAGTTTGATCAGAAAAATTAATGAAAAAGGGGATAACTTGGGAACTTAGATAATACTCATTTTTTTTTCATTTATTTATTTTTATTATTTTATTTTTTATTTTTTTTTACCAATAACTTGTATCCATTTTAATAATTTCATTTGCAAGAAGATATATTTTAAGAAAATAAAGGAATGGATGTTTTTTGAAAACTGCAATCGAAGGATGAAAAATTCCCTAAGAAAATTCAAAATTTTTTAAGTTAAATTTGTTTTAAAAAATTTTCCGTTACAATTATTATTATTTTTTTTTTCACTTGAAATTTGAACAAAAACAGTAATCTTGTGGGTTGTGGGCCATAACCAAGCAAATTGAGATTTAAAGAAGTCATCTTATGAAACGGCCTGTTTTTTGTGGGAGTTCTTAGGATTTTTTTCAATGACCAGTAAATAGATAGAACTTTAAATTTACTATAATTTACTAATATATATATCGACTGATAAATATAAATTTTAAGCTGAAAATATAAGGTAGAATATGAGTTATAGTTCTCTGTATACCTACCCCGCTTCAAAAAATGAACTCGCACTTCCTCCACGGTTCCAACTGGCTTGTCGAAAACAAAAAAAAAGTCGTTTTCATCTGCAATCCTAAATGCATGGCATGAACTATTATGAAGTGAATATATACAAAATTGGACTTTTGGTAAATATTTGGAAAAAATATAGTTACGAATTTCCGTTGGTTTTTTTGGTTTTTGCTAAAAAAAAAGTCGTAAACTTGGGAATATTTGGTTGATAGCAGTGTGTAGTGTGTAGTATGATAGTATAGAGGAAAGTCTGAAAAGCACAGTTCTGAGAACAAAAGTTTTAGGTCCGCTTATAACTGTGAAAGTATAAAACTTTTTTAACTGCTGTATTTTTAAAACGACTTCGAATTTTCAAAAATCACATTGCTATCGTATTCTAGACATTTTAAGAAAGCAATTTATGAAAAACCAAAACAGATCACGAGGGATGGTCCTATTAAAAAATATATATATGCATGGTTAATAATAAAAAAAAGTCTTTCTCATCACTACAGAATTTAAAACTTCATGTACTTGCTTTTTTCAAAATAAAAAAAAGGAATTCCATCTCTCTAGGAATAATCTACCTTATGAATAATTACCTTCCATAATTTTTTTTTGTAAAACGATTTTTGAGACATTTTTACAAGTTTTGTTATGTTGAATGAATGGGCTGAAATTTTTTCAACAGCACGAATAAACAAAATTAGACACGAATACTTTATTATAATATACCAATTGAAATTCAACATGTATCTAACAATCAGCACAACACAATTTACAGAAAATTACACTGTAACTCTCAATGTATAATTTATTTTAAATTCAATTGAAAGAATTCTCAAATACAAAAAAGTTCCTTCTTTATCAGAAACTAGCTGACACACCCGGCGTTGCTCGGGTCTAACTTATTTAAAGCGTTGTTAACACAAAACTGTCAAGAAACGAAAACTAAGAAGACTAAGTTTAAGAATGCCTGAAAATTTCTAGGTTTATACTTATTTATTTCCATCATTAGGTCTGTTCATTGAACTTTCCCCAGGGTTGGATAGTTGAGTAGCGACCCGCCCCGGCTTCGCACGGGTACAATGCTGATACTAAATACCCTACAGAAAAACTGTGAACGTTGTATATAAAAACACAGCGGCCCGCTATGGCTTCGTACGGGTATAAAATTAAAAACATATTTTCTCTGGAAGTTACTCTTGAAAGAGCGACATACAGTTAGCCATGTGAAAAACTGTCAACACTCAAATCTAAGCCTGCAACGTTAAAGGTTTGACCCTGCGATTTATTAATGGTCATTCCAAAAGATGTCTTCACCGGAAATTGCAAGCGTTTAAATTGGAAGGGTAAATCCGATGGTATCAGAGGGATTCGGGGAATCAATCCTTTTTTTCCGGTACCACATCCTGTGAGTATTGTGCACTCTATTATGAAAGTTTTCAGTGATTTTACCAGCAAACGCGTGCCATTGCAAAGTTCTGGTGAATTCAGGTTTCTTAATAAAATAACAGGTGGTACCCGTGGTGTGATGGATAGCATGTCCGCCTGTTAATCCAGAGGTTCGAGTTCGAATCCCAACAGAGGCAAAAATGTTTTTCCACGGGTATCGCCTTTCGCGAGGAATTGGCAAGTCCTCCGTTAGTATTCATTGCCATGAAAAGCGCTTTCTCGATTAGCCGTTCGGAACCGGCAGAAAATTGTAGGTCCCCTCCATTTTCTCACAAGGCATGGTTGTGAGAAATGCGCTAGGCCCAAGGGCTCCTCGCTCTGTTGCGCCACCCTATTTATTTATTTATTTTAATAAAATAACTGGACAACCTACTTAACACCATTTTGTGTGGAGGGAGTCCTGATGGGTTCAAAGAGTTTAGAAATTCTGCAGGAAAATGAACAGCTTCTTCCAAATCGTGAACAGTATCGACCGAACAGTATCGATTTTCGTTGGCGCATCAATCTTTGAAAGAATCAAGTTATTTACCTTATCTACTTGTTCGTTAGTTGGTGACAGAATCGCTCTTTCTTTAAACCAAGATATTGTCTTTGAACTATGTTATCAATGTCAGGCAAGAGCCTGACTGAGGCGAGCCTAACGTTCCGTTGACGATTCTTCATCTCTTGCTGAACGTACTCTTTTGGCATTCACTATACTATGACCTATGTTCGAACGCCGAAGGCGACGTCTTCCAGACTTGAACAAAAATTTCTTAGTTCTATATGAATGATTACCTATGTATGTACGAATTGCCAAATTATTAGTATGTGCCGCAGTAAAAAAATATCTGAATACTTACCATTCAGAAACAAAAACAAAAGATACCTATTCTTTTCAACATAAACTACGATGCTTTAAAAAATAGTTTGCTTTTCGCGTGAGTTTCAAACCGATTTTGAAAATTATAAAATTGAAGTAAAAGTAAAAGTAAATATGTTTGTTATGACATCGCATTACAAAACTTTAAATTTCTTGGCTTTTCTCTGCTATAATATGCATGTATTATACATATAAACCTTCCTCTTGAATCACTCTATTCATTAAAAAAACGGCATCAAAATCCGTTGCGTTGTTTTAAAAATCTAAGCACACATAGGGACATAGGGACATAGGGACAGAGAAAGCGACTTTATTTTATGCTATGTTAAGATAAAGAAGACGCTGAATTGCAATTAAATGCCCATAAACATCCGGATATGTATTTTCATAGATATACATAAGTACTTACTTCCTACCCACACTTATCCACCCTCTGCTTGCCTTCCCACATGCACAATATGAAACAAAAATAAAATAAATAAAATATAGGTACAAATAGGTACAAACCAATAACGAAAGAATAGTACAACCAACAACTTTGAAACAAAGTTAAAAAAAATTATTTCGCATAGGTACACCTTACCCAAACGCATATCTTATTCCAAATAAGTTGAATCCTATATGCCTATGTAAGTTACTGACCTATACCTACACACATTTTCATGCCAACCGCGTTATGTCATCAACAAAACAATAGAAGTTCTCAAACACAAAATAACTACCTAGTCAAATACAAAATTTTAGCTGAAGAAAAAAAAGAAACACACTCTCTCACTCTCAAGTTGCGTACACTTTGACCAAGGAATTCCATTCTATTAGTGCAGTGGTGCTATTTTCTCACCCCTTTCCCTTTGTGCGTTTGCCTATGTCCGTTTCTTTCAATCCTTCGTCATTTCAAACTTTTTTTTTACAATGCAAGCTACTGCTACCAGCAAAAAAAAAAAAACAACAGGCACACAGTTTGTAATGAGAAATGAATAGCACAAAAGATCACAAAATAAGGTCATAGGTATAGAATATAGATGATATGTATGAGGGAATGCATAACGCATAAGATCATCTGAGCGATACTCCTTTTCTAAATCACAGAGAACAGACCAAAAAAAGAGAAAACGGCGCTAAAATTGGTGGCGGATTTGCTTCGAACTGAAATGCATATGTATATGTTTTTAAGCAAGTTTTTCTAGTAAAAAACCCAAAGTAGACAGTTTTTCTAGAATTAATATTCCAAATTCTGTGACCACAATAGTATATTTCTTTATTGAAACTAATTAAGATTATATCAAAGAAAAATACCAACAAAAAATTGAGGTTCTTTTGGCCTCTCGTTCGTCAGAAATCGTTTGCAAATATGACTTTATTGAAATTGAATTTTAGCGGTTTGGAGAAAAAAATATTGATTTTGGGCTCGACAGTTAGTTGAGGAGCTTTATTACCTTCAAAAAAATGTATATATATATGCACTTGAAAACACCCACGCCTTGCCCCATGCTTTATAAGCTAAAAAAGGGCAGTTTCACAAACTTCTCATCATAACACCTGTTTCAAAACACTTAAAACTATTACCATTGATTTTATAAGATGCGCCTGATATCTATCTACTATTTCCTTTTTATTTCATGAAAAAATATTAATAAACGCCAAAGTTATTATCATAAGAGTATGCTGAAAACCGAAAAATTACAACAAATTGACGAAGGTTTTTTTCATATAAGGAGACAAAATTTAAAAAAAAACGCTCGATGGTTAGTTGCATATATATTTTCTAGTTATAAAACGAAAAAGAAAAAAATAAAAAGTTCATAAATACGGATGCCCCGACCAAAATAGTGAACAAATCGAAATTTTCAATAAAAAAAACGGCTTCCGGTCCCTATAAAAACCGCTAGGGAATAATTTTCAGCACTTGAATAATACACAAATGTTTGTGTGCTTATCATCTTTACAAAACATTTTGTTTCATCAAATTATCAAGAAAATTGCAAAAGTTATGAAGCAATAAGTTAACGAACCTTTTAAATTTTAACGAAAAATGCAAGGGACACCTAGCCTTAAGGCCACACAATGTTAAGAGATCCATAGATTCTATAGGCACAGCGTGGAAGTGGATTGCAGGCAGTCCCGACCACGACGATTTTATTACAATCAAAAAGAAAGTTAACAATATCCTTAAAAACACAAATACACAAGTTGTAATCAACAAATTATATAATGAAAGAATTAACAATATCACAAAAGTAACAAATGAAATTGAAAAAATGTCAAAAGAAAATAAAAGTTTCAATTCAATCATTATATCCGAAATTAAATATAAATTCAAAATTGTAAAAGAGGAATTAGAAAAAATTGCTTTAGCCATTCACTGGGCAAAACTAGGAATTGTAAACTCACTCATACTATCTAAAGAAGAAATAAGCCTTGCAATAAATACATTTAATAAAGAACACATTCCTTTTACCACAATCGAAGAAGCTTTAAACTTTGTAGAAATCAAAATCATAACACATTCAATTTCAATTTTATATATTGTCAATATTCCTCTAACAAGTCCCAAAACTTATGAAAAAATCCTTATCAAACCTGTCAAAAGAAATGGGATAGTCATTGAAATTCATTACAAGGAAATTCTTAAAAATAAAGACGAAATGTTTGGTCTTATAAATAATTGTAAACAGATTAATGATATTTCTATATGTGAAAATAAAAATCTTGTGAATATTGTAAACTCAACATGCATTTCGAATCTTTTGAAAAGTCAAATAGCATCCTGCAACATTATCAGCGGTCAGCACATCCCAGCAATTGAAGAGATAACCCAGGGTATTATTCTGCTTAATAGCTTCAACGGAACTCTCCAAGCTGAATCAACTTCCCGAAATATAACTGGTACCTTCCTCATCAAATATGACAACACCAACATAACAATTAATGACCGAAAATTTACTTCAGAAAAAGTAATATAGACTCACACTATCCTCCCAGCAATTTTACAACCATCCCCAATAGAAAAAGAATACCGTTCAATGTTATCACTAGAGATGATGCACGAGCTCCACATCAACAATACGAAAGAAATTCAGCTGCTCCAATCAGAAAAAGAAACACAGATGATAACCACCTATGGCTCAATTTCGTTCATGGGCATTCTTTTAATCATCATAATAATGATTAAACTTTTTCACAAAAGAAGGAATAATACAAATGTCATCATCCAACAGCATGAGATGAAGAACATCCACATCCCTACAGAATCAAATGCAGCACCTTAGCCAACACCTACCCTTCCGCAATCAAAGTTCAACGACATACCATACTTTTAAGCGATTGAGGACTATCGCATTTAAAGGAGGATGAGTTAACGTACAGAATATTAGCTACGCCAGCAGTTCCATGACACGACCTAATTTCCGTTCTCACAGACGAAATTAGTAAGAAACAACGAATGAAGTATGCAATAAACAATTCCAAGAACAACATTACCCAATACCCAAACACCTTTGCTGACACCTCAAAATTAATAATAAATCGAATGCATGTTTGGTAGTCAATAATATTTGTAATAAGTTCAGTCTTAATATACACTCGATACAAAAAAGGTCAGGTAATCTACCTGCAGAAAAAATATATTTTTTTGCAAACTCAACGTATGTTTTCTTAACTTGCATGCTAAGACACATAAATACTTCCTTATATTTACCAACCCATCATTCTCCATTGAAATGCCAAATCCGCATTCAAAGCTCAAATGCCAACATGACCAGATCCTCTTTCAAATGCATTAAGTACAAGATATGTTTCAAAACAAAACAAATATCGGATGAGGCATAATTCTCTATTTTACATCAAAAACTAACCACCACCACCAATTGTCAATGAAATCTATAATACAAAAGGAAACCTATTCATCTATTTCATTTCGTCTTCTGCACATATAGTTTCTAACCTTCACATTCTGTCTGTCATATCAATGCATCGATATTCACAAAAAAAGCAGCAGAAAAACAATGTATACCATTGCATTTTCATCATCTCATCATCATCATCTTTCCTTACAATGTGTATTACTTTATTACCTGTTAGATACTTCCTCTGCAATAAGAACACACAACACAGATACTCGGTTTCAACTTTGATCATGGATTTTATTGCTATGCGAACATGGGTCACTTCCTTAAAGCGACTTGATCCTACACAATCTATGCCCAACCAAATATCGGACGTGACCAAATTCTCTAGCGTACAGCCAAAACCAAAAAAAACATTCTTACTACCCTCACCTACCGGCGCACAAATTCCAAACTTATAAAAAAAATCAACCACTTCCGAACGCCAGCGAAATCTAAAACAAAAAACCATAAAAAATAGGTACTCAATAGAAACCATCTTACCCTTTATTGTCTCTATTTTCTTATCTCATATCACAATCTCAGTCCTACCTATTCCTATATCTATCAACAAACTACCAAAATTTCACACCCCCGTTCTAAGATCTATCAACAGATCGTGTCTATTCTTCGCACACACACAACATTACTTTTCATTTTTTCTTTACTCTCATCCCATCGTAAGGATATTCAACCTACGTGCCTCTAAACGCTATTATCTCCCTTTGATCAGACCGACGCGACGCACGGCACCCTTTTGGCTCGCTCAGAACACTCTCTCTCTATCACACTCTTAAAAAAGGTCGCACTCTAAAATTCCCATGCCCAAGTATCCCTTATCCTACTCATATTTATTCAAATCTGATAGACAGAAAAATGTATATACAATTGAAAGAAATATTATTTAGAAAAAGTTCTACATTATCAAGAGACATAGGGAAGCAAAACCTCGATTTGAGTGTGGTCAAATTTAAAAAGCCAGTTTTTAACTTTTTTTAAAAATAAAGACAATGAGCGAACAGTACGAATAATTGCTGGAAAGGTGTTAAAAAGCTTGCAGGACACAATGGAGTAGTAGTTTCTGAGATGAGTAGTACGAAAAGGGGGGACGATTACTTGACATTCAAAGTTGCTACGCATAGTACGAACATTAGAAATTGGGCTTTGTAAATAGCCAACCCTCTTAAAAAATATTTTAGATGTTTTGTAAAAATAAAGATGCCTGAGAGGTAAAATATTTAAGGACCTAAATAGAGCCATAGAAGGAGTTAACCGATTAGCACCGTAGATCTTTCTCATTGCACATTTCTGCAAAACAAGGAGAGGATTGATATTAGTTTGGTATGCCCTACCCCAGCAGCTTATGCCATACTGGAGTTTTGAATGGAATATACCAAAATAAACTGTTTTAAGTGTTGTGTTATTACAGAATTTTCTGAGATGACAAAAACTTCTAACTGACGATCTAAAATATTGCTTCAAAGCTGATATATGATTAGACCAGCTCATAGTCTGGTCAAACACAATCCCAAGGTACTTGAAATCATTTACTGCTTCTATCTCAAAACAGTTTGGGCTGCAGTTTGCCTTTAGGTCATAATGTAATGAATTGAGACCAACATTACATGAACAATGAGATAGTTTTTATTTTAAACAATTTTGGGCATGGACCACAATTTTCAAATCAGGAGCATCAAGCATTCTTAAGCTAAAGTACATAACTTTAGTTTTGTTGCTCATGCAAAGTTTATGTTTAGCAAACCACATCCGCAATAAATGGACATCTTAATTCAAATCAGCTAAAAGATCCAATGCACTAGATGAATTATAAGCCAGACCAAGATTATCTGCGAAAGCTGTTATTTTACCAGAGAATGGTAGTTCGAACAGAGAGTTGATGTAGATGAGAAAAAGAATAGGACCAAGGACCGAACCTTGTGGAACGCCAATGTTTGAAATCCTAGATACGCTGAAGCTTTCCTCAACCTTAACTTTTTGAGTTTTGTTCTTGAGGTAAGACTCAAACCAATTATAAGTGAAACATCGAAAACCAGCCGATTGAAGTTTGTAGAGGAGCGTGCTATGATCAGCAGTATCGAATGCTTTGCTTATGTCTACAAACAAACCAGCGCAATACATTTTACTATCGCGACCCTTATTAATGATAGAAAAAAATTTTAAAAGGGTGTCTTCAGTAGATAGTCCTTCCCTAAAGCCGAACTATGATGAACTGAAGAATTTTTTTTTTCAGGTATCGTAACATTCTATTTTTTATAGCTTTTTCAAAAATTTTAGATAACGGGGACAACAATGATATAGGTCTATAATTGTTAGCCTCCTTTTTATTACCTTTCTTAAATACTGGAATCACGATAGCACATTTAAATTTCTCTGGAAAAACGCCAGTACAAAAGCTTAAGTTGAAAAAATAAGCTAGGATATCAGAAACATTAAGTGAAATCATTTTCAAAATGTAATTGGATATGCCATCTTCCCCACGTGCATCCTATTTGTTAAGAGAGTTTATTAAACAGTAAACTTCAGACCCACTGATAGGTTCAAAGTAAAAACTCCTTTCAGCTAAATATTCAATATATCCCAAATCACCGTTACACTGACCGCTAAAAGAACTTGAATCTGGCAATGGACTAACCGATCCAAAAAAGTTACCAAAAATATTCGCAACCGGAACAGGATCATCAAAGTCGAATCCATTATTAGTAAGTATAGTTTGAATGGGCCTATTTCAAGCATTAGGCTCTATTATACTATTTATTGCTTTCCACTCATTTTTAGAATTTCCTAAAGATCTATATATTTATAATATCTATCACGACAAGCTCTGATTTCATTGATAATATTTTTGCACATAGTTTTATAACGCACATTTAGAGCTCTGTTAGTTGGATGCTTATAACATTTTATACGTAATTTATTTTTAATTTTTATTTTATTAAGAACTGTTTGGTTTATCCAAGGCTTAAGTTTCTTGTCGCATCATGTTGGAACTCAAATGACTGCGTAGCAGTGTTGGCATTAATCGATTAATTTTTTAATCAATTAATTAATTTGATTGAATTTAATCTGATTACTTTAATCATGATCAAAAAATTAATCTTAATCATGATGAATGTTATTAATCATTAATCATTAATCACCAATTGATTAACTCGATTAACCTAATAAATCCATGAACCCAATTCAACGTACCCGTAACAATGAAGAAAAATTATAACATAGATTTCTTAAAACATTTTTATTATATTCCAACTTTCAAATCAAATCAAACACACTGAATTCTTAAAAAAAAAGAAAAAATTTTTATAAATTCTATCCGGTATTTTACATTTTGTTTGGACATTGCAATGAGCAACCAATGCTTACATATTTTTAAAAGAAATAGATACTATATTCCAACAACAACAAAAAAAAAAAAAAACTGAATACTTATGCTGGCCGTTAAAGAAAAGAAAAATAATTAATAGTTAATCAAATAATCAAATAAGTAATCAGATTAATGATTATGATTAAAAATCATAATCATTCTAATTTGATTATGATTAATTAATCAATAATCAAATTTTTGATTTTGATTATTAATCATTAATTTTAATCATTGATCAGATTAATTTTGGGCCAACACTGCTGCGTTAGTACGCAACCATTTGGGTTTCAAATATCTTAACAAATTTTATTTATTTGTAACGAGAGCTGTGATGTGAACGATCAAGTCCGGACGTTCACTGGACGAAATACGAGTCTTGCGTGGACTGTCTACTCGCTTGCTGAATGGCCAGTTCCCACGATTGTTTGCGTGCCATCACAGCTCATCGAATATTACCATTTGTCATTCTACTGTCGACATTCAAAACAATCACATACCTAAGTGATTAATAAAGTTTGTAAAGATTTTAATTGTGCACTTGTTTTTGATTTATTCACATCTCTTAACCAACCAGTTAAAACTATTGGAACTTATAAAGGACTGTAAGATACTTAGGAAAAGATCGTAAGCACTCGAAGCATTGCGATCTGCAAGTACGGAATCCCAATTTTCAAAGCAAAGGGCATTGTTTAAAATGGCAAAGTTTATCTTCTTAATCGAGGAGAAGGATGGATTCTTTTTGGACTTGGAAGTTTTTTGAGCGCAAAACAACATTCCGGCCATACAGTGATCAGTTATGTGCAGATCAAAATTAAGACCGTAGCATTGACTTAAACATAAATCATTGAAGCGACCAAAAACGTGATCAAGGCAAGACTGTGATACTGGCCTAGTAGGGTCATCAACGAAGGAAGTCAATCCATGCTCAGCTACAAAAGCAAGATATGAGTCAAATGAGGAATTCTTAGTTGAAATGTCTAAATTAAAATCACCTAGTATTATAAGATTGGTAGATCTCAGATTCCTTAAAAGAGAAGCGAGTTCATCAAAGAATAACTCTAAACTATGCGAATGCAATCTATGAACACAAACGTAGTTGAAAACCTTATTACATACACAGCAACACAGCTGTAGAACATCAACCGACAGTAAATTATGACATATAACATTATAAACCAACGACTCACGTACAAAAACGCCTACTCCACCTGCAGCATATGTTTCATTTGTATTAGCATGAAAGTTATAACTAGCAATTAAATAACTATCACATTCATGTTTACTTACTTACTTACTTACTTACTTACATACTTAGGTGGGCATTACAGTTCGGGGTGAACCTGGGCCTCAACCAACATCCTTCTATAACGACTTCGATTACGGGCGAGCTCTCTCCAGTTTCGCACTCCAAGTCGGTTGAGGTCTTCATCCACTTGATTGCGCCACCTAAGACGAGGTCTTCCCCTTCCGCGATTTCCTTGCAATGTGCTTTCGACCACCCGACGAGCCGGAGTCCATCCACTCAACATTGCCCAACCGTCGTAGCCTCGCGATGCGTACTCTTCTGGCTATGCCCATGTCGCGGTACAGCTCATACAGCTCGTTGTTGTATCTTCTTCTCCACACGTTGTCTTCGCATACGGGACCAAAGAAGTTGGCACAACAGAGTTGGTTGGTTTTTTCCAAGATCTGCGGTAATGTAAAAATTGGGTCTATTGTGGACTTCTCTGGTCTAAAACCACATTGATAAGGACCTATCAAGTTGTTGACGTGGGGTTTCAGACGTTCACATATTACAGCAGACAAGATCATATAAGCGACGTTAAGGAGGCTTATCCCTCTGTAATTGGCGCAATTGTGAGGCTCTCCCTTCTTTAGGGTCGGGCATACGATACTGAGGTTCCATTCATCGGGCATGCTTTCTTCCGACCATATCATGCAGATCAGCTGGTGCATGCTCCTTTCCAACTGGTCTCCAGATGCCTTGAAGAGTTCGGCATCAAGGCCGTCTGCACCTGCAGTCTTATTTGATTTAAGTTTGCATATGGCAAGCTTAACTTCCTCTAGGTCGGGAGGACGGCATTCTTGATCATCGTCCAAGCTGAATGGGGCAATCTGCCAGACAGCGGAATTTGTGTCCTCATCGCCGTTAAGCAGTCTGCAGAAATGATCTTTCCAGATCCTCAGTAGCGACTGTGACTCTATAACTTTCATGTTTACATATCCAAATTTCTGACACAAAGTTTAAGTCCGGTAAATACGGTAGAGCTTCAAGATTACACACCAGCAAAACAAAGTTTTGCCGCTGACTACGTATATTTTGATTCACAATGAATAAAGAATTGCTAGACCCATCAGAATTGCTAAGAAAAATATCATCACTAATGGAACTAATAGTAGTACAGGATGGGTTACTAATAGTAGGATCTATGTTTAAGAATTAATTTAACATTTTATACTTAGTTTCAAGTTAAAAAAAATACAATTAAATTAATCTTTTAGCGACAGTAAATCAACAAACGATTTTACAATAAAAACATTGCCCTTATTTACTTTTCTTAATAAAATTTTTGAATTTTGGAGCCATAAGTACTTATAATTTTTTTCTACGATATACTTTTTTGCTTCAGTGTAAAGAGCGCGTGTGTTACTGGTGAGCAAACATTAACATAAATCGGATGTTTACCTTCTGGGACAAACAAAGATGTATATACTTATTACAAAACATTTTTAAAAGAAAAAAAAAAAAATTTTAGTAGAAATATGTATGTTGAAGATCGAAATGATCATACCTCAACTCCATGTTGCGTTTCGCCCAGGCACGGCAATTGGGCTTATCAGTTAGATGATTGCCGTACCCTTCTAAGACGCAATTTTAGTTCGGAATACACCGACACTTATAAAATTCACTGCACTCACATGCAGTGAATTTTATTTTCTAAGCAAATGTACAAGCCATTATTAATAAACTTTGAAAAGTAAACAAAGTTTTCCATGGTATGGTATAAATTTATTTAAAAGAAAATAGCAAACAAGTGTTTGTTATTGTTTTTGTTTTGTCCTGGAGTTGTAAATTGAATAGAATTATTACAAAACATTTTTAAAAGAAAAAAGGAAAAAAATTTATTAGAAAAATGTATGTTGAAGATGGAAATGATCATACCTCAACTCCATGTTGCGTT
Source organism: Melanostoma scalare (assembly GCA_949752695.1). Lineage (NCBI taxonomy): Eukaryota > Metazoa > Arthropoda > Insecta > Diptera > Syrphidae > Melanostoma > Melanostoma scalare. The sequence goes on from OX456985.1 coordinate 114,853,085, forward strand.
TCGCCCAGGCACGGCAATTGGGCTCATCAGTTAGATGATTGCCGTACACTTCTAAAACGCAATTTTAGTTCGGAATACACCGACACTTATAAAATTCACTGCATGTGAGTGCAGTGAATTTTATAAGGGCGTCTTAGAAAGGTACGGCAATCATCTAACTGATGAGCCCAATTGCCGTGCCTGGGCGAAACGCAACATGGAGTTGAGGTATGATCATTTCCATCTTCAACATACATTTTTCTAATAAATTTTTTTCCTCAGTTTTATAATGAAGTTGTCGTTCCTGTTTATTTGAGCCCCGATGGCCGTTGTAGAGGACCTCATTAGGATAATATTATCTGTACTCCGACTCTGGTGTTCTGTGCAATCCAAGACAGGTACACAGACACTGTCTCTCAAACACCCGAATCTTTTCCATTTGAGACGCTGTAACATTGAACCACACGGGGCAGACAATCATTGGCCTTATGAGGGCCATGTAGCAAATCACCTTTACTCTGCTATCAAGTTGACTGCTGTGAAACAGTCGCCTTGTCAGAGCAAAAGCTCCTCTAGCTCTGGCCAGAGCCGCATCCATATGTTTGTTAAAATATAGATACTGATCTAGCCAGATGCCGAGGTACTTGACTACTACTTTGTTTGGCAGTGGGTGGCCATGTAGATCAACGATCACCAGCTTTCGTCAGTTCCTTCTCGTATCCCATGAGGCTCGAGCCAACGAGGTTCTAAACACAATTGTTTCCGATTTCTGGACGTTGATTTTCAACTTCCAGTCATCGCAATATTGCTGGATCTTATCGAAGTCACGCTGCAAAAGTATTCTGATGACTTTGATCCTTGGACCTGTTCTGTACGCAATAAGGACGTCGGCGTACGCTATAGCATGGTGAAGAGAACCAATTAGATCGCCGGTGAAAATGCTAAATCAAATAGGTGAATTCACCGCCCCCTGTTGTAGACCGTTCTGTATTTTAAAAGTTCTGGTAGAAGTTATGTTGCAACTTTTCACAACAAACGTTCTACCATGAAGCGTGTTATTCAAAATATAAAGCAGTGGTTTACTCATGCCCTATCTGATCAACTTATAGAAAAGACCGTCTAACCAAACGGTATCGAAAGCCTTCTCCAAGTCAACCAGACATGCACCCGTACACTGCTTTTTAGCTTTGTTCCATTGAATATCTGATACTAGTTTAGACGCGGCATGTGTGGTATAATGGCGCGCCTTAAAACCGAACTAATTTTCAGGAATAATATGTTTGTCCTCAGCCCATGTGGACTGAGCTCTATTGAAAACTGTCTCGAATACCTTGCTGATACTCGGGAGAAGACTAATTGACCGGAGATTTGCTGGATTGGAATCATCATTCCCTTTTTTAAGGAGAGGATGGACCACTGCCGTCTTCCAACGCACCGGATAAAAATAAATAAATAAATTCGGTAGCGCTACAGAGCGAGGAGCCCCTGGGCCAAGCGCATTTCTCACAACCATGCCTTCTGAGGGAATGGAAAGGACCTACAATTTTATGCCGGATCCGAACGGCTAATTGAGAAAGCGCCTTTCATGGCATGAATTTACTAACGGAGGACTTGCCAATTCCTCGCGAAAGGCGATACCCGAGAAAAAACATTTTTGCGCCTCTGCTGGGATCCGAACCTCGAACCTCTGGGTTAGCAGGTGGACATGCTAACCATCGCACCACGGGTACCACGCACCGGATAATATGCACTATTCAGCGCATTGTTGAACAACGTGGTGTATATGTCCACCGCTTCCGAAGGGAGGTTTCGCAGCACAACATTGGGTATGCCGTCGACTCCTGCTGACTTCTTTTTCTTTATTTTGTGAAAGATGTCCACGAGGTCCATCTTAGGAACGAACAGGGTGTTATCCCCGTTTCGCTGGGCGATGACTGCATTTGCAAGTCGGTCGTCATTGAACCTAGTGAAACCAGGATTCTCAGATCGCCAATGCGAGATCTCGTCTCTAAGATAGAAGTGTCCAACGAAGGCTCTGTTCTCAAGATCGCAATTCGGGCGAATGCACTCATTCACCTTATATACTCGCTCGAAAACAGCACCCACCGTCTCAACCTTCTCTTGAGCATCTTCCATTCAAAGTTTACATTCAAAGTTGCTACGCATAGTACGAACATTAGAAATTGGGCTTTGTAAATAGCCACCCCTCTTAAAAAATATTTTAGATGTTTTGTAATAATAAAGATGCCTGAGAGGTAAAATATTTAAGGACCTAAATAGAGCCATAGAAGGAGTTAACCGATTAGCACCGTAGATCTTTCTCATTGCACATTTCTGCAAAACAAGGAGAGGATTGATATAAGTTTGGTATGCCCTACCAAAGCAGCTTATGCCATACTGGAGTTTTGAATGGAATATACCAAAATAAACTGTTTTAAGTGTTGTGTTATTACAGAATTTTCTGAGATGACAAAAACTTCTAACTGACGATCTAAAATATTGCTTCAAAGCTGATATATGATTAGACCAGCTCATAGTCTGGTCAAACACAATCCCAAGGTACTTGAAATCATTTACTGCTTCTATCTCAAAACAGTTTGGGCTGCAGTTTGCCTTTAGGTCATAATGTAATGAATTGAGACCAACATTACATGAACAATGAGATAGTTTTTATTTTAAACAATTTTGGGCATGGACAACAATTTTCAAATCAGGAGCATCAAGCATTCTTAAGCTAAAGTACATAACTTTAGTTTTGTTGCTCATGCAAAGTTTATGTTTAGCAAACCACATCCGCAATAAATGGACATCTTAATTCAAATCAGCTAAAAAATCCAATGCACTAGATGAATTATAAGCCAGACCAAGATTATCTGCGAAAGCTGTTATTTTACCAGAGAATGGTAGTTCGAACAGAGAGTTGATGTAGATGAGAAAAAGAATGGGACCAAGGACCGAACCTTGTGGAACGCCAATGTTTGAAATCCTAGATACGCTGAAGCTTTCCTCAACTTTAACTTTTTGAGTTTTGTTCTTGAGGTAAGACTCAAACCAATTATAAGTGAAACCTCGAAAACCAGCCGATTGAAGTTTGTAGAGGAGCGTGCTATGATCAGCAGTATCGAATGCTTTGCTTATGTCTACAAACAAACCAGCGCAATACATTTTACTATCGCGACCCTTATTAATGATAGAAAAAAATTTTAAAAGGGTGTCTTCAGTAGATAGTCCTTCCCTAAAGCCGAACTATGATGAACTGAAGAATTTTTTTTTTTCAGGTATCGTAACATTCTATTTTTTATAGCTTTTTCAAAAATTTTAGATAACGGGGACAACAATGATATAGGTCTATAATTGTTAGCCTCATTTTTATTACCTTTCTTAAATACTGGAATCACGATAGCACATTTAAATTTCTCAGGAAAAACGCCAGTACAAAAGCTTAAGTTGAAAAAATAAGCTAGGATATCAGAAACATTAAGTGAAATCATTTTCAAAATGTAATTGGATATGCCATCTTCCCCACGTGCATCCTATTTGTTAAGAGAGTTTATTAAACAGTAAACTTCAGACCCACTGATAGGTTCAAAGTAAAAACTCCTTTCAGCTAAATATTCAATATATCCCAAATCACCGTTACACTGATCGCTAAAAGAACTTGAATCTGGCAATGGACTAACCGATCCAAAAAAGTTACCAAAAATATTCGCAACCGGAACAGGATCATCAAAGTCGAATCCATTATTAGTAAGTATAGTTTGAATGGGCCTATTTCAAGCATTAGGCTCTATTATACTATTTATTGCTTTCCACTCATTTTTAGAATTTCCTAAAGATCTATATATTTATAATATCTATCACGACAAGCTCTGATTTCATTGTTAATATTTTTGCACATAGTTTTATAACGCACATTTAGAGCTCTGTTAGTTGGATGCTTATAACATTTTATACGTAATTTATTTTTAATTTTTATTTTATTAAGAACTGTTTGGTTTATCCAAGGCTTAAGTTTCTTGTCGCATCTTGTTGGAACTCAAATGACTGCGTAGCAGTGTTGGCATTAATCGATTAATTTTTTAATCAATTAATTAATTTGATTGAATCTAATCTGATTACTTTAATCATGATTAAAAAATTAATCTTAATCATGATGAATGTTATTAATCATTAATCATTAATCACCAATTGATTAACTCGATTAACCTAATAAATCCATGAACCCAATTCAACGTACCCGTAACAATGAAGAAAAATTATAACATAGATTTCTTAAAACATTTTTATTATATTCCAACTTTCAAATCAAATCAAACACACTGAATTCTTTAAAAAAAAGAAAAAATTTTTATAAATTCTATCCGGTATTTTACATTTTGTTTGGACATTGCAATGAGCAGCCAATGCTTACATATTTTTAAAAGAAATAGATACTATACTCCAACAACAACAAAAAAAAAAAAAAAACTGAATACTTATGCTGGCCGTTAAAGAAGAGAAAAATAATTAATAGTTAATCAAATAATCAAATAAGTAATCAGATTAATGATTATGATTAAAAATCATAATCATTCTAATTTGATTATGATTAATTAATCAATAATCAAATTTTTGATTTTGATTATTAATCATTAATTTTAATCATTGATCAGATTAATTTTGGGCCAACACTGCTGCGTTAGTACGCAACCATTTGGGTTTCAAATATCTTAACAAATTTTATTTATTTGTAACGAGAGCTGTGATGTGAACGATCAAGTCCGGACGTTCACTGGACGAAATACGAGTCTTGCGTGGACTGTCTACTCGCTTGCTGAATGGCCAGTTCCCACGATTGTTTGCGTGCCATCACAGCTCATCGAATATTACCATTTGTCATTCTACTGTCGACATTCAAAACAATCACATACCTAAGTGATTAATAAAGTTTGTAAAGATTTTAATTGTGCACTTGTTTTTGATTTATTCACATCTCTTAACCAACCAGTTAAAACTATTGGAACTTATAAAGGACTGTAAGATACTTAGGAAAAGATCGTAAGCACTCGAAGCATTGCGATCTGCAAGTACGGAATCCCAATTTTCAAAGCAAAGGGCATTGTTTAAAATGGCAAAGTTTATCTTCTTAATCGAGGAGAAGGATGGATTCTTTTTGGACTTGGAAGTTTTTTGAGCGCAAAACAACATTCCGGTCATACAGTGATCAGTTATGTGCAGATCAAAATTAAGACCGTAGCATTGACTTAAACATAAATCATTGAAGCGACCAAAAACGTGATCAAGGCAAGACTGTGATACTGGCCTAGTAGGGTCATCAACGAAGGAAGTCAATCCATGCTCAGCTACAAAAGCAAGATATGAGTCACAGGCGGAATTCTTAGTTGAAATGTCTAAATTAAAATCACCTAGTATTATTAGATTGGTAGATCTCAGATTCCTTAAAAGAGAAGCGAGTTCATCAAAGAATAACTCTAAACTATGCGAATGCAATCTATGAACACAAACGTAGTTGAAAACCTTATTACATACACAGCAACACAGCTGTAGAACATCAACCGACAGTAAATTATGACATATAACATTATAAACCAACGACTCACGTACAAAAACGCCTACTCCACCTGCAGCATATGTTTCATTTGTATTAGCATGAAAGTTATAACTAGCAATTAAATAACTATCACATTCATGTTTACTTACTTACTTACTTACTTACTTACATACTTAGGTGGGCATTACAGTTCGGGGTGAACCTGGGCCTCAACCAACATCCTTCTATAACGACTTCGATTACGGGCGAGCTCTCTCCAGTTTCGCACTCCAAGTCGGTTGAGGTCTTCATCCACTTGATTGCGCCACCTAAGACGAGGTCTTCCCCTTCCGCGATTTCCTTGCAATGTGCTTTCGACCACCCGACGAGCCGGAGCCGGAGTCCATCCACTCAACATTGCCCAACCGTCGTAGCCTCGCGATGCGTACTCTTCTGGCTATGCCCATGTCGCGGTACAGCTCATACAGCTCGTTGTTGTATCTTCTTCTCCACACGTTGTCTTCGCATACGGGATCAAAGAAGTTGGCACAACAGAGTTGGTTGGTTTTTTCCAAGATCTGCGGTAATGTAAAAATTGGGTCTATTGATTGTGGACTTCTCTGGTCTAAAACCACATTGATAAGGACCTATCAAGTTGTTGACGTGGGGTTTCAGACGTTCACATATAACAGCAGACAAGATCATATAAGCGACGTTAAGGAGGCTTATCCCTCTGTAATTGGCGCAATTGTGAGGCTCTCCCTTCTTTAGGGTCGGGCATACGATACTGAGGTTCCATTCATCGGGCATGCTTTCTTCCGACCATATCATGCAGATCAGCTGGTGCATGCTCCTTTCCAACTGGTCTCCAGATGCCTTGAAGAGTTCGGCATCAAGGCCGTCTGCACCTGCAGTCTTATTTGATTTAAGTTTGCATATGGCAAGCTTAACTTCCTCTAGGTCGGGAGGACGGCATTCTTGATCATCGTCCAAGCTGAATGGGGCAATCTGCCAGACAGCGGAATTTGTGTCCTCATCGCCGTTAAGCAGTCTGCAGAAATGATCTTTCCAGATCCTCAGTAGCGACTGTGACTCTATAACTTTCATGTTTACATATCCAAATTTCTGACACAAAGTTTAAGTCCGGTAAATACGGTAGAGCTTCAAGATTACACACCAGTAAAACAAAGTTTTGCCGCTGACTACGTATATTTTGGTTCACAATGAATAAAGAATTGCTAGACCCATCAGAATTGCTAAGAAAAATATCATCACTAATGGAACTAATAGTAGTACAGGATGGGTTACTAATAGTAAGATCTATGTTTAAGAATTAATTTAACATTTTATACTTAGTTTCATGTTAAAAAAAATACAATTAAATTAATCTTTTAGCGACAGTAAATCAACAAACGATTTTACAATAAAATAAAAATATTAACTTTTCTTAATAAAATTTTTGAATTTTGGAGCCATAAGTACTTATAATTTTTTTCTACGATATACTTTTTTGCTTCAGTGTAAAGAGCGCGTGTGTTACTGGGGAGCAAACATTAACATAAATCGGATGTTTACCTTCTGGGACAAACAGAGATGTATAGACTTATTACAAAACATTTTTAAAAGAAAAAAAAAAAAAATTTTATTAGAAAAATGTATGTTGAAGATCGAAATGATCATACCTCAACTCCATGTTGCGTTTCGCCCAGGCACGGCAATTGGGCTTATCAGTTAGATGATTGCCGTACCCTTCTAAGACGCAATTTTAGTTCGGAATACACCGACACTTATAAAGTTCACTGCACTCACATGCAGTGAATTTTATTTTCTAAGCAAATGTACAAGCCATTATTAATAAACTTTGAAAAGTAAACAAAGTTTTCCATGGTATGGTATAAATTTATTTAAAAGAAAATAGCAAACAAGTGTTTGTTATTGTTTTTGTTTTGTCCTGGAGTTGTAAATTGAATAGAATTATTACAAAACATTTTTAAAAGAAAAAAGGAAAAAAATTTATTAGAAAAATGTATGTTGAAGATGGGAATGATCATACCTCAACTCCATGTTGCGTTTCGCCCAGGCACGGCAATTGGGCTCATCAGTTAGATGATTGCCGTACACTTCTAAAACGCAATTTTAGTTCGGAATACACCGACACTTATAAAATTCACTGCATGTGAGTGCAGTGAATTTTATAAGGGCGTCTTAGAAAGGTACGGCAATCATCTAACTGATGAGCCCAATTGCCGTGCCTGGGCGAAACGCAACATGGAGTTGAGGTATGATCATTTCCATCTTCAACATACATTTTTCTAATAAATTTTTTTCCTCAGTTTTATAATGAAGTTGTCGTTCCTGTTTATTTGAGCCCCGTTGGCCGTTGTAGAGGACCTCATTAGGATAATATTATCTGTACTCCGACTCTGGTGTTCTGTGCAATCCAAGACAGGTACACAGACACTGTCTCTCAAACACCCGAATCTTTTCCATTTGAGACGCTGTAACATTGAACCACACGGGGCACCCATAGACAATAATTGGCCTTATGAGGGCCATGTAGCAAATCACCTTTACTCTGCTATCAAGTTGACTGCTGTGAAACAGTCGCCTTGTCAGAGCAAAAGCTCCTCTAGCTCTGGCCAGAGCCGCATCCATATGTTTGTTAAAATATAGATACTGATCTAGCCAGATGCCGAGGTACTTGACTACTACTTTGTTTGGCAGTGGGTGGCCATGTAGATCAACGATCACCAGCTTTCGTCAGTTCTTTCTCGTATCCCATGAGGCTCGAGCCAACGAGGTTCTAAACACAATTGTTTCCGATTTCTGGACGTTGATTTTCAACTTCTAGTCATCGCAATATTGCTGGATCTTATCGAAGTCACGCTGCAAAAGTATTCTGATGACTTTGATCTTTGGACCTGTTCTGTACGCAATAAGGACGTCGGCGTACGCTATAGCATGGTGAAGAGAACCAATTAGATCGCCGGTGAAAATGCTAAATCAAATAGGTGAATTCACCGCCCCCTGTTGTAGACCGTTCTGTATTTTAAAAGTTCTGGTAGAAGTTATGTTGCAACTTTTCACAACAAACGTTCTACCATGAAGTATGTCATTCAAAATATAAAGCAGTGGTTTACTCATGCCATATCTGATCAACTTATAGAAAAGACCGTCTAACCAAACGGTATCGAAAGCCTTCTCCAAGCCAACCAGACATGCACCCGTACACTGCTTTTTAGCTTTGTTCCATTGAATATCTGATACTAGTTTAGACGCGGCATGTGTGGTATAATGGCGCGCCTTAAAACCGAACTAATTTTCAGGAATAATATGTTTGTCCTCAGCCCATGTGGACTGAGCTCTATTGAAAACTGTCTCGAATACCTTGCTGATACTCGGGAGAAGACTAATTGACCGGAGATTTGCTGGATTGGAATCATCATTCCCTTTTTTAAGGAGAGGATGGACCACTGCCGTCTTCCAACGCACCGGATAAAAATAAATAAATAAATTCGGTAGCGCTACAGAGCGAGGAGCCCCTGGGCCAAGCGCATTTCTCACAACCATGCCTTCTGAGGGAATGGAAGAGACCTACAATTTTATGCCGGATCCGAACGGCTAATTGAGAAAGCGCCTTTCATGGCATGAATTTACTAACGGAGGACTTTCCAATTCCTCGCGAAAGGCGATACCCGAGAAAAAACATTTTTGCGCCTCTGCTGGGATCCGAACCTCGAACCTCTGGGTTAGCAGGTGGACATGCTAACCATCGCACCACGGGTACCACGCACCGGATAATATGCACTATTCAGCGCATTGTTGAACAACGTGGTGTATATGTCCACCGCTTCCGAAGGGAGGTTTCGCAGCACAACATTGGGTATGCCGACGACTCCTGCTGACTTCTTTTTCTTTATTTTGTGAAAGATGTCCACGAGGTCCATCTTAGAAACGAACAGGGTGTTATCCCCGTTTCGCTGGGCGATGACTGCATTTGCAAGTCGGTCGTCATTGAACCTAGTGAAACCAGGATTCTCGGATCGCCAATGCGAGATCTCGTCTCTAAGATAGAAGTGTCCAACGAAGGCTCTATTCTCAAGGTCGTAATTCGGGCGAATGCACTCATTCACCTTATATACTCGCTCGAAAACAGCACCCACCGTCTCTACCTTCTCTTGAGCATCTTCCACTATAAAGTGGTCATCATCCAAGATGGCCTCATCCGGACCTATCCCTATTGTCATAAGTAAGTGTCTGTTCTCTGTCGTCCTTTGGAGTTTAATACCCTGAAGGTCATTTTGATCTTTTCTCCTAAAAATTTTATTTATTTCCGGAAACATACTCGGGTTGTTGGACTGTACAGCCCGAATTTTGTTGTTCCAGAAAAGAGATATAGATATTCTGTAGTTTTCTTTAATTAACTGTTGGAGATTTTTGATCTGTGACTTCAGAGTTCTAATCTCCAAATCGTGTCGGTCAGTAAACATCCTGTGCAAGAGTTTGAGTCTTGACAGGAGTCTACTTTTTTGTTTGTAAAGTGCGTCTATTGTCGCGTTTCTGTACACGTTCGTAGAGTCATGTTGCCTATATTAAGGAACTGTCCTGTCCATTGTACTACGGATTGCATCTTCCATACGTTGCAGGTACCCATCGATCTCAACGTTCGACAGATTCCTGTTGCATGGAGGCGCTATACCGTTCGAACGAAGTTCCCTTGAGACGGCACCGGAAAAGCGCGGCCAACGTGTCTTACCGTAGTTGTAAGAGTGCGTCGGCACGTACTCCTCCAGTTCCACAAGGTCGTTCGGGAGTAGTATGACGGCGGCAAGCCCACAGTGGTCGCTGACGTACTCAACTGTCGTCAAACAATTTTTCGTCCGTCGAAGAATGTCGTCGGTTAGTTTATGTCTTGAGTCTAAAAGCAATAGATCCAAATGAGAGCCACTTCGAGGATATGAAAGCCTGTCAGTAGCTAGCAGATCGACTTTACACTCAATGCTGTGGAGCCCCAGCCAATTGAATAGCTGGGTCCCCCTTGGATTGGCTAATTGATTTCCCCAATCTTGGTGTTTAGCATTGTAATCACCGGCCAAAAGGAAATAGTTTTCTTCTGAGTTCAGTTTCAGACATCGAAAAAGTATTTCAAGCTCTGTTATAAAACATGAATTTTGAGAAGCCTCCGGCGCATAGATCGCGACCACATACAGGCGCTTCCCCTGTTGGAGAGGGATGCATACGATACACGCTTTAAGCAACTGGAATCGGCGTACTTCACCACTATATATTACCTTATGAGCAATGCCCTTACGTATGAATATCGCAACCCCACCCGCGAAAGTCGAGTTGGGTCGGTCCCTTCTTACGATATTGTAATTATTATTCGTCAAATTGTGATGCTGGTTTAGCCTAGTTTCGCTAGCCATACATACATCAGGACGTTGGTCTTTTAACAACTCAGAGAAGTTGGCTCGTCGGTCTACCCTAACTATCAAATTCACATTCACGGCTAGGATCTTGAAAGGCCTCTCCGGCAGCGTGCCCGTTAACCCAAAAATTGCGCAAGCGAAGGCACTGTACTGTAGATTACATCCACCCTACGCGCCTGCTCACTTATTTGCCTTGATAATTCACTCATTTGTGCCTGAATGACACGCAGAGCCACCATCACCTCCGACTCCCCAGTCGCAGCCTTAGACACAGATGGCTGTGCGACCGCTTTCTGAGGAGGCTGCACCGTTTTCCCAGCCCCCACCCCATTTGGGCGTATGAGACTTCGGGAACAACGGCCCTTGGAATTGGTCTGGCTGTTTGCCTTCCCTCATCCTAAGTTGCTGTTGGAGCAGCTTTTTTTGATTTTTTTATAGTTTGGTATCGAGGTCAACCCCGATAATTTGCAGGGTGCCCATCTCCACCACAGAGAACGCACTTCAGAAGGGTCTTGTCTTCAACCCTTGTCTCACCGAGCTTATGCTATTTGTCGTTTTGGTTCTCTCCACACTTGACGCACCTTGCCGTGACCGAACCGTTGGCAACGAAGACATTGTAAAATGTCCCCGTGCCTGTTTAATTTTCCCATCTTACCATCTGGTAGTCCAGGACGGAGATTTTCCTTAGACTCTCCAGACGGCTATTGGGTGATAGGAAGACGAGGAACATCGGCAATAAAAGCTTCTCCCGTGTTGCCTTGGCCGTGGTGAACGACTTGACCCCGATAAACTCGAGATCGTCGCCCGCCAACCTGCGGAGTTCAACTAAGAGTTCCTCTGGGTCAGAGGTAGGTTGTACCCCTTTCAGCAACATGTATTTTGGTTTCTCCTCTTTGGGAGTAAAAGTGAAATGTTCGGTGGCTGTTTTCACTTTGAATCGCATGCTGATCTTGTTCTAATCGTTTTATAGTAAATTTATCGCCAAAGGCGGACTTACATATGTTTTTCGTTGCTTGCAATTCCATTTTTAGGGTGTTTATAGGGGGCACCCTGCTTTTTTGTGGCTTCTTCTGCTGTTGTTGTGCTGGCTGCTGCTGTTGTTCTGCTGGCTGCTTCTGCTGCTTTCGGGCTTGATTTTGGCTCGTTGTCGCGGCTTTTATAGCCGCGGTCCCCCGTGGCTGCTCATTGGTAGCAGTTTTCTTATTTACTTCAGCTTTAGTCCCGCGTTGCTGCACGGGCGCATTTTTTTTGTTAGCCGCTTTTTCTGCAGCTGCTGGTCGCTGTTGTTTTGGCGCATCAACTTTTGATTGCGACTGTTGTGGATGTGCCTCCTTCTCTGCTCGTCTACGAGCCTCTTGCCTTTGTCTTATTTCGGCAATTTCTTTGCTTAGCTTTCCCACTGTCTTGGTGAGAAACCGAAGTCGAACGCTATACCCACTAGGCTACTGCCCTTATTAATAATCACTGCTTCTAATACTATTTTAAAAACACTCCGAATTAAATTAGACACTGCCAAAGTCGCCAACACGTCTGTGCGCTTTCACAGTTGATGAACGACTGAGTCGACTGCTTTACCCACTAGGCTACTGCCTTTAATGCAAAACACTGCTTCTAATACTTATTCAAACACTCCGAACTAAATTAAACACTGCCAAAGTCGCCAACGCTTCTGCTTGCTTCGCAGTTGATGAACGACTCGGGCCACGTAAGGTTGCAAAGTTTATCTGACTAAGATCGTTTCATCTAATATGGGAGCATGCAATATTGATACTTTTCGAAATTCGAAACACCTTATCATTTAACACCCACGAAGAGGATCGGTATCACCAACACAAGCGCAGTTCAGTCATGCGTCTTTTTCTATTGAAGGATATTTTAATAAAAAAGAACAAAATATTGTCACACCTATTTTTCTAAAATTCTAAAGTAAATTTTCAAGTGAAAAATAGAATTTTCTGAATAAAATTGGCAAAAATATGCCGAAAAGGAATTGCGAATAGCCACCATCTTAAATTCTGCGAATGTCCAATACAGAGGGAGTTTTATTAACACAACAAGCTGACCCGACGCTATATAAGGGAGCGCACGACATATCTTCCTTCTTTTCTTTCATCAGACGCATCGGTGCGGGTATCTCGTCGCTGTCACGATCTTCTTGAAAATTTTTATATTCAAACGTGGGAAACTAAAAATAATAAAATCAAAGGAAGTGGTGCGAAAACAAAAGAACAAACAAGTGTATTTGAAAAAAAAAATAAGCTATAAAATAAAAATCGCATTTGCAAAAAAACCCAAAAGTGGCGAAAAGGAAAGAAAATCAATACACCAGGAAAGAGACCTGACCAACAATTCTTCCACAGCAAGAACACAGGAGACGCTGAAGGGCTAGTTCGACTCTGTTCCGAGAAATAAATATTTTATAAAAGCTATGTAGAGTTAAAATTTCGCACATGTATTAAATCATTATTATTATTATTATTATAAGCTTTTTATTTACCTTTTGAATTTTTAAAGTTTATATACATACACAATTTTCGTTTTAACAATGGTTTTTTTTATAATAAATATAAATTACAAACAATGTCTGGCATTAACTTATTAATTATATTGAAAATCTAATAAATATAAACATTAATCTTTGATTGTTCTTTTCATGGAGATATATTTCTGGTATAAGCCTCCCCCAATGTTGCCCATAATTCTCTGTCCTTAGCTTCATTATACCAATTTTGTCTGTAGTCCACCAAATCGTCAGCCCATATTTTCTCAGGTCTTCCAGGTCGTCTTTTGTTAGCTGGAGTCCACTTTGTAATTATTTTAGTCCATCTTTGTTCTTGAAGTCTTGATATGTGTCCTGTCCAGCTCCATTTTTGTCCTCCTGTTCTCTCAACTACATCAATGATTTTTATTTGTTGTCTTATATGCTGGTTTCGTATTTTTTGAATTTGTCTTATTTTTAGAATTTTTCTTTCCATTTTAGTTTCGCATATCCTTAGTTTTTCTGTTAGATTTGAGGTCAATCCAAGTGCTTGTAGTCCATAGGTCATAACGGGCAGTATTACTGAGTCCATTATATATTTTCTTGTGTTGTTACTTAAATTTGATTCCATTATTTGATGTAAATTCCAGAATTGTTTCCAACTGTTTGTGATTCGTCTGTTTATCTCCTTGCTTTCTTGGTCTTTGAATGATTTTAATTGTCCAAGGTAAATGTAATCTTCTACAATCTACATATTCTATCTTTACTCCGTCTAATGTGATATCTAACTTTGTGTGATTGGTCATTGCTTTTGTTTTTGTTTGGTTTATGTTGAGTCCATAGGGCTTACAGGCATAAGTCAATTCTTATAGCATCGATTCAATTTGTTTGGCGTTCATTGAAATTAGTACGATGTCATCAGCGAATCTCAAGTTGTTTAGATTTTTTCCTCCTATGTTAATTCCATACCGTGTTTTCCAGTTTAGGTTCTTGAAAATTTCCTCCAGCACAGCTGAGAACATTGGTGGGGACATCGGATCTCCTTGTCTTACTTCTCTATTTATTTTAAATTCTCGTCCTGTTATTTCGGTTTTTATTTTTGCCCAACTGTTGTCATAATTGTTTTTGAATGCCTGGATTATGATAGCGTTTATGTCTTGATTCATCAAGGCTTCCCAAATAGTGTCATGTTCAATGGAGTCGAACGCTTTGCTGAAGTTAATAAATAAAAAGTATAGTGGTTTCTTGAATTCAATGAATTTTTCTATCAGTTTGTTCATCGTTTGTAGGTGGTCAGTTGTTGAATATCCTTCACGAAATCCTGCTTGCTCTATTGGTTGGTTCATGCTAAGTTTTTCCTTGATAGTTTTGTATATTATTTTTGAGAAGAGTATTAAATACTCAGGCTCAAATTACCTACATACTAACTATCGTAGGCATACATTAAGTATACACGTTCCACGCAAAAACCGAGGTAAAAGCACACCTAAGAATAACCTACAAGAAACCACCCGCAACACATAACCCACGCCCGAAAAAAAAAATCAAGAAGCTGAACACACAGACCACGTTCGTTTGATAAACGTAGACTCAGCAGCCCCATCAGACAGAAGACCCACCAGAAAAACAAATTGCCAGCCGTACAAACAACAACACCTCTGACGCCAAAGTCAAAGCCCCAACAGCAAAAACACCTACCCAAAAGCGCTCACAGATCAACATCAGCATACGCAAGAGAAAAAAAAAAAATCATCCGCAGCAGTCATCCTCATATCATCTTATCAATAAAATTGATCAGCACATTTCATGCCAATCGCAGCATCATCCATTCACCCGTCTTCCCATCTTTAACTCCGCGCAATCTACAACAACATCCACACAGTCCACAATATTCCACACAGCAGCGTACCGAAATCACACTTTCCAAAATCCCGTTTTTCAAAAATCCCGAAAAAAAGTTTTAAAACCCCGTCTACTAAAACACTAATTTTTTACAATCCCGACTTCTAAAATCCCGCTCGATTAAGATCCTTATTTATTCGAATCCCGCTTTTTAAGATTCCGCCAATCCCGTTTTAATCCATTTTAATATTTCGCACCTCCGGTGCGATAACGACGTAAATGCAGTTTTCTTAAATGTTGAGGAATCAAGTTTAAAGTTTGCTTGCTTATTCAAAATTCAATAACGCCCTTAAATAGGCCTACAGAATCGACTTCAAGAGTCCTTATAGTAGCTTACTATGCAGTGAGTTTGAGTTAATATTTTTAGATTTAGATTTAGATTTATTTTATTTCAGTATCTTTTACAATAGACTTAAGTCCTTTAAAAGCAAAAGTTAATGTATAACAATTAAAAAGCTATTTTAACTATAAACAAACTAATATAATCTTGCAGTAATCTAATTTACATAAATGGAAATAAATTCAATTATTTAACTATAATTAAATTAATAGTAATCAGGATTGTTAGCCAAATTGTATCAAATTTTAAAGTACCTCGTAGTTTTCTAATGTCTAATGGTAGAAAATTCCATAGTCTGACAGTATACACAAAGAATTGGCGTTTAGTGGCTTAACATGTATATGTTGGTTGCATAAAAGTAAACGTTCTATTTGAATTAGAGAAAATAAACTTGTTATACATATAAGTAAAGCGGGTCTTTTTTAGTCACTACATTATTAAGAGATTTTAAGGCAATGTAATTCAAATATGCGTTCAGAGTACATCCTAGTAAATTTTTCTTAGATCGAGAAACATGGTCAAAACGTTTGAGATAATAAACGTAACGTATGCAGTTGTTAAAAGCGACGTTTATACTTCTTTTCTTTTCAGAGCTTAAGGAACAGAAAATTTGAGCACCGTATGTGATTATCGGAACAATCAGAGTTTTTACTAGCCGAAATCTTATGTTCTGTGGAGTAATACGACAAACTCCTAAGGCAACCGTATATTTTACCAATAATACTTTGGATGTGGTAATCCCAGCTTAATGTGGAATTGAACCAGATCCCCAAGTTTTTTACTCTATTTACGTATTCAATATTTGTACAACCGATGCGTATAGAAGGGAAATAATTAAAATCGAGTTCATGTTTATAAATTATTAGACATTTAGATTTGGATGGGTTCAGTTTTAAACCGTTTTTTTCCGCCAAAGACATGATTTTACAAAGATCGCTGTTAAGTAATTCAGCACCATTTTCAATTAGTCCAAACTTGCAACTTTCTTCTATAGAACTATGCTCGACTTGAGAGGGCAAATCATTAATATACATCGAAAATAGTAATGGGCCAATAATCGATCCTTGGGGGACTCCTGTGAAAAGGTTTACAAAACTTGAAACTCGATTGCCCACAACTACAGCTTGTCGCCTTTCAGAGAGGTATGAAAATATGAGCTCAGCTGCCGAATGTGAAAAATTAAAAAATTGTTTTAGTTTAGATATTAGTATCTTGTGGTTCACCGTATCAAAAGCTTTCGAGAAGTCAAGTAATCCCAAGAAGGATACATAGTCCTCATCAATAGCGCACCGCAGATCATCAGTAACTTTGAGGAAAGCAGACACGCAACTATGGTTGTTTCTATAGCCAGATTGGTTAATACATAAAAGATTGTTTTGATTTAGAAAGGATAAGATTTGTATATGCAGTATCTTTTCTAAAACTTTAGATAAAAAAGGTATAATGGAAATAGGCCTATACTCAGGGGGAGATCGATTATTTGTTAAAAACAAATCTAAAAGTGTAGCACTATTATTTGAGAAATAAGTGGGAGTGCTAAAATTGTTTGGAGTAAGGCCCAAATTGTTCATTCCCTCAATAAATAGTTTTGACGATTCTTTATTGAGTAAATCGCAGTTGAAGTCACCACATAAAATAATAATCTGTGAATAGTCGGACGAAATACTTTCCAGGGTATTAAATAAACATGAAAAATCAATATATTTATTCGGTCGGTAGACAACACCAACCAAACATTTATTTCGACCATTCAAAATTTCAACGAAACAATGTTCTATCATCATCTGTAATGAATCGTCTGAGCATAAAATAATACGGTGAATTAATGAATTATGAATATAAATGGCCACCCCACCACCTCTGGAATCACTTCTATCTTTTCGAAAAGTTTGTAACCCTTGATAGAGCACAAGTTGTCAGATAGATTTGATCTAAACCATGTTTCTGATATACAAATAATATCCACATTCGAGCCAACGAACACAAACCTGAACTCATCTATTTTAGGATAAAGACTTTGCGCATTCAAATGACATATATGTAATCCATTGCATTGTTTACATAAAATGTTTAGCAACATACGCATACTCTTTACTTCGGTACTGGCAGACATAAGCTTTGTATTGTTACTACTAGTCATTTTCAAATAAAATAAAATTGAAATTTAAACCTCCACCAAGGCACAAGACTTCACTAAGGTACAAGATAGAAAAAGAAGAAAAACATTTAGGTATATGGCTTTGACACATCAAGGTAATTTGGCAAAAAATTAAGAATAAGAAATTCAAAAATGATTTCAACAAAAGAAAATAGTAATAAAACTTACAAACAAAATAATAAAAATAACAGATTTGATAATATGGAGATCGCTGCTTACAAGTTGACTTCATCATGTAGTTTCGTTGGCATTTATTTTATCAAAGCTTTCGATGGATGGAATTAAAAATGTTTTGTCGTTACCAGTACGCCGCGCCGTACGTAGACTCTTCCGTCTCTGGTATACACACTTGTCAGAATCAGATGGTTTGATGTTGTTAAGCTTTCGTTAACATAAATTGGTCTGTCAGAATCAAGCTTTACATCATGTAAACAAAGGTTTTTTTTGTGGGCATCCCATCTGTGACGTATCGATTGAAAAAATTTATTTTGGTCAATCAGGGTGCAAAATTGAATAGCTATCGATGTGTTAATATTACTATTACCAATGTTGGCTTTTGGTTTGACACGATAAATATTTTGCAGTACAAGTGTCGGTGTACTTTCCACAGATTCACACAAGTTGGAGAATAATGTTTTCAGGTCTTCGTTGTCCAGTCTTGGAATTCCTCGTATAAGTGCACAGGTAGAAAATTTCTCACGTTCTAGTTCATCAATGCGCTGTATTAGATGAGCATGGTTGGGAGGGTTAATATTGGCAGAATCTATTGTTTTCGTTTCAAGTTGATTTAATCTTATTTTGAGGTTAGCCATTTCCACATCAACATTATTGAGACGATGATTAAAATCACTTTCAATTTTTTCGAGTTTGCCTGTTAATTTGTGAAGTTCCAACTGAAACCACTGTCTTAATTCCTTTATTTCTTTTTTGACCACCTTTTCAATTGAAGATATGTTGACTTTGGTGTCCGATGAATTTTTTGGCGAATTGTTCATGTTTGCACTTACTGTTGAGCGTAGTTCACGGTCTCTATTTGACATTAGGAGGTGGTTGGTGTTGTGTAGTAATAAAGAATTGAAGATTTTATAAGAAATAGCAATCCAGTAGGAAACTTTTAGGCAAAAGTGATTTTGAGATGTTAATGTATCACTTAAAACACTTTTTTATTTTTTTAAAGTAAAAATTTAAAGAAAACTTGAAAAATAAATAGCTACGATGTAAATAGTTAGCTTAGTTTGTCATAGCGTTGCCAGAATATCTATCTATCTATCTATCTATATTTTTACCTTTTATATCTTTCACCTGCTTCTTTTTTGAGCTTTTGGAGGGTTTGAAGAAATTCAATTGTGTCATTAATGTACAAGGAATTAATTTTTTGTGACAGTTGAGACCTTTGTACTCTAAATTAATGGGCATTTTAGAATTGAAACACGCAGTTTTTACTTTATTAAAAAATGTTTGTTTATTTAGAAAAGGCTGTTATAAAACCTCTCATAATATTGAGTAAATTAGAGAGCTAAAATGACAAAGACAGCTAGGTACAAAAAAAAAACTTTTTTGGAAATTATAATGAAGCAAAACTCCTTTGTGCACTTAAAAAAAAAAAAAAAAAAAACTCAGCAACAACGACGCAAAGTGCAGTAATGTCATTGTTATTCTAAGATATAGACTCTTTTTCTGACCTTTCGCACGTTACGGCGCTTTTTGCTTTTTGCACAACTACCATTTACGAAGTATCGCGCGCAACTGACTATAACGACTTTGTTGCTCCGAAAAATTTTACAGTTTTAGCCTTCGTGTCAAACAAAAAAGTGGCCTCTTTTGGGAACTAGCAAAGATACAATCACGTCGATTTTACCACGTATAAAACTTTAAATTTGGGACATTATGTCGTTTTTAACTCAATTTCAGAAAAAATTGCAATTGCGTCGATATGCACGTAGTTTGTCGAGATTTAACAAACTACGAAAACAGTAGACAAAAAAAGAGTAAAACAGGTTCTTTACGTCGCATTGCTCATAGCATACAATTACACTAATATAAAATTATACGATGTTCGTTTTTATAGTGCAGCATTTGATATGCTAATAATCTATTTTAATAATTTTAATTTTTGTTATATGCTTAGCGCTACAATAAATGTATTCCAAACAAATCACTTGTTGCTTCTTTTTTTTTTATTTCCTTATCCCGCTTCTGCAATCGAAACTAGTTGTTTTATTTAAAAAAATCGCGCGATTTTTTTAACTAAAACGACTAGTTTTGATTGCAAAAGCGGGATTTTAACAAACGAGATTCAAAAAAACGGGATAATTTGAGGCGGTATTTTAAAAAAGCACGGTTTTTAAAAACGGGATTTCAGAAAGCGGGATTTCAAACCCGGGATTTTTATAAGCGGGAAAATAAAAACAAGGATTTCGAACCCAACCCATTCCACACACCAACCATGTCCAACCAGTATGCCCATAGCGGCTACAAGTTCAAAAACTATAGATAGAAGAAAAAAACCTAAGTATTCGATTCGTTAATTATGTAGTCATTCAATTATGTGTACGGTTGTTCAAATTTTTTTCACTCCTCAACCAGCTAAACGCGATAAAAGCGTTAACGTAAGCACGCATATGATCAACACCAGTCCCTCGATGCTGTGCACACCATCAAGGAGAAGGAAATGTAAACGAGTGATTAGATATTTAATTTAACCCTTACTTTGAACGACCATTTATTTCATTAGTTCCGATTAAGTTTGTTTTTTTTTATAATAATTTGGAAAACCCTATAAGTATACCGTGACTTTTAACGATATAAGTGCTCTCTCGGAAACCGACTCATCACAAAAGATTAGTTTTTTTTTTTTAATTAAATTGAAATCGGAGTCGTATCATATATTCATATATTAATAAATTTTAAATGTTGAAGCAAATCCACCATTATAATGTGCATGAAGCACAAGGCTATATAAGATTTAAGCTTGAGCACGAAATAGTGTTCTTCTTCTTTCCATTTCCGGCGTTACGAGTAGTGATCTTGAAGCGATCCCACTTTTCTGCTTCACACTAGTGATCTGCCTGTGGAATAAGCTGCGTTGACCTCAGAAAGCGTCGGCAAGCCTCCCGGTTTTGGATTGTTCCATGTCTGAGGCCAATCAAATGCTGCTGTTTTTGCTTTTGCTTGTACCAGGAGTGCTTTGGCCTGCCTTTTCTTTTTCATCGCGAATTTGTTGAAACGTTGTACGATATTGCCTTTTGGACTAGGTACTGCGGATCTCTCCTTTGAACATGACAATACCAACTGAGCCGGTCGTGCTGAATTTTGTCCAAGATGGTACTTTTGACATGAAGGCTTCCACGGATCTTAGTACTTCTAATTCGATCAAGCTTTGTTACTCCTGCTGTCATCCGAAGCATCTTCATTTCTCTCATACTTTTTGAACATTGTCCAACATTGTGAACCGTATGTCAGAGCTGGACGGACAACTGCTGTGTAGAGTCTTCCCTTCAGCTTAGGGGGCATTTTTCGATCACGGAAGATATCGGAATTTTCCCGCCACTTCATCCACCCTACGCTTACTCAATGATTGATGTCGTCATCACAAGTTGCTTCACTATTGATCATAGATCCCAGATATTTAAACTTTTCACACTTGGGAAGCACATTTCCATTCAAATAAATGTCTGGAATAGGCTTGCTTGGATCAGAAAAAGGGCAACACAGGTATTTAGTTTTTTAACGCTAATACGGTACCCATTTCCTTCCAGAACATCAATCCAAACGTCAAGTGCTCTTTGCAGGGATGTAGGATCCTCGCTTGTGATGGCTCCATCGTCAGCAAAGAATAATTGTTGCACTTGATTGTCCGTTACTTTTCCTTCGAGCAAATAATCCAGAACAGCAATAAAGAGCAGTGGACTCAAGACACTTCCCTGATGTACACCTACTGTTATTTGGAATTCTTCGGTGACTCCAGCTGGGCATCTCACTTTTGTAACTGCTTCCTCGTACATGTCCATAATTATTCGCACATAGGCTTCAGGAACTCCTCGGTGTCTGAGGGCCACCCATATCAGATCTCGTGGTTGTCGATCGAATGCTTTTTCGAAGTCAACCAACATAATATGCAAATCCTCTAAGGCATCTCGGTGTTTTTAAATAATGATTCTTATACTTTGGATTGCGTCTGTAGTTGACTTACCCGCGACAAACCTGCATTGGTCATCAGACAGCCTTATTATTTTCCGCAGTCGGCTATCCAAAACCCGCTCAACGATTTTCATAGTGTGGGACATCAACTTGATCGAACCATAGTTGTCACAGCTTCTGGTATCTCCCTTTCCCTTGTACATTGGAAGAAGAAAACTTTCTCTCCATTGATTAGGCAAACTGTCACCTCTTATAAGTTTGGAGATGAGAATCGTGAGCCATCTTAACCCGATGTCTCCCATATTTTTCAAAAATTCATATGGTACCTCGTCTGGCCCAATCGCTTTGCCTTTTTTGGAGTTCTTAGCTGCCTCCCTAACTTTTTCGACTGTGACGTCGGATACTTCCGTTAAGTTAGGTGCAGCTGTTGGAAAGTGGCGCCGATGAAACTGTTCATTCAAAAGATCATCACAATACTGTCGCCACCTGTGAATATTTTTGTCGTCATCCACAAGTAGCAGTCCTTGAGCATCATTTATGAACTTCGGCGAACTAATCTCCTGCGCATTTATCCTTCTCTGTGCGGCTATTTTGGAAATGGTTGCTCCCTTATTCAAATTGCTTTGTCTTAGCTCTTGGATTGCCTGATTTGCTTCAGCAGCTGGGGCAGAAATCTCTTCCAGCTCTCGATACAGGCCCTCCGTGCTTTTTGCTTGAAGTTGGGCGCACTTTTTCTTCGCTTCTTTTCTGCAGCTCTTGTATTCCATTTTGAAACGCGCTTTTTCATTTGTATTTCTTGAGGGGCACTTCGACCAAGCTTGGAAAGCTGCTTTCTTCTTTCTTATCACTGCTTTATCTTCATCATCCCACCACCAGGTTTCTTTAGCTTGTTGGTGGTGTCCTTTTGAAACTCCTAACGGTGATTTGGCTCCCTCTAAGCAGGTTCGTTGTAGGCGATCCCACATATTTTGTTCCGTGATTGCATTTGAAACTGCGTCGGTCGATGGTATTACACAGCTGACTTTGCATGTACGAAATGAAATGAAGTCCTTTGGTTTTCTCCACATTGTACCACTTGATTCTCCTAGGAGCCTTTGTTTGTTTGACTTCCTTCACCGCATCCGTAAAAAATTCTGTTAAAAGAAGACGGTGTTGTTGAGCGGCAGCTTCTCCTAGTATCACTTTGCAGTCTTTCACCGGAGATTTCATGTAAATGGTTACCAAATAGTAATCAATCTGGGTTTCATTTCCTCCACTACTGTAAGTGATAAGGTGTCGATGAACATGGTATTTAGTACGATTAGACCGTATGACTTGCACATATTAAGAATAGCTTCACCAGGAGTGTTCCTGGTGCCGAATCCCAAACCTCCATAGGAGTCTTGATAATCCTCGTTTGTCTTCCCGACATGTCCATTCAAATCTCCTCCAACAAACAAATACTCTTCTTTTGGGATGTTCTTAAGTAGATTATGAAAATCAATCCAGAATGCATCTTTTTCCTAATGCTCTCACCTTATGTGGGGAGCATATGCACTGATTATATTCCAGACCTTTCCTTCCATCACCAATTTAAGAGACATCAAACGGTCACTGCACTTCAAAATGATCAACACTCTGTTACATAAACTATGGTCAAGGATGATACCGACTCCGTTCCTACCTTGTTCTGTTCCATAGTAGAACATTTTGTAAGCCTTGGTCCTTGCATCTAAGAAACGGGCTTTGTTTGCTGTGTTTTGCCATGTCGTTTCCTGAACACACAAGATGTCCACTCGCCTCCTTCTCATCATCTCTTCGAGTTCGAGACTTCTACAAGTCATACTTCCAACGTTCCAACTCGCGACTCTAAATTTTCATCCAACTCGTCGCATTACTTTGCTAGCCCCCGGAATCCGTATAGCTCTGACCCGAACATTGCTGCTCGGTCCAGGATCGGCTCCATGCAAAGCCATGGAACTTTTTGCAAGTACTTCCATAATGCTCAACATTTTTAAAAAATTTTCCTTTCATCCTTTTCGACACATGTATGCTCCATTTAATGAGTTTGATTTCCCTTTTACTACACCGGCGATCTCCAGTCGTGTAAGCCCTGGGATCTGCATTCTGCATGCATACTTGGGGAGAGTTTTTAGGTGGTATGTGTGTCTCTAGACTCACTTTGATGTTGGTCGTCTAGATATGATTGTTCCTTTAGTCGCTTTTTACGACAAGCGGGGAGGCGCTGCAGTACTATTCTAACCCGACACTGCACGAGGGATTGAGCACGAAATATATATATATATATAAATATATAGTGTTTAGAAATGAATTTGAATTTGAATGGAAATTTGACGCAATAATTATACTACCGATATATTGATTTTAAATTTGATTGTAACAACAAACTTAGATACGCCTATGCAAGGCCAGTTTAATAATTTTTTTTGGCTTCAAGATAGTCAATTTGCCGATTATCGTTAAATTTTTCTTTAGTTATAAGAATCCTTTTTATATAACGATTTTTCATACGCAACGATTAATTAAAAGATTTTAAATGAACTATAAAATATTTTAGTTCTTGAATAATTTATTTATGGGTCCATTTCGTTCTTTTGACTATTTTGATTATAGACAGGTACAGTCGCATCAGTCTTGTGAGTGTTTTGATTTTTGGTTTTCTTTTTTTTCGTTTTCGCAATTTCGTTTCGGAGTTTTAGTATTCGGAGAGTGTTAAAATTTCGTAGTTTAGTAGAATTATACCAGTTATGATTAGTGCAATGCAATAAGACCCGCGGCAATAAGACCCGTGGGTCTTATTGCCCAAGGAAATGGAAATAACACCCACGGGCTTTGTTTCCACTTTGAAGAGGCAATAAGACCCACCAAAGAAAAGAATTAAGGCCCATGTCTTTTGTTGCCATTTTGAAGCAGCATTTATATGAGTCTGATGAACATGGGATCTTAAAATTAGTTTTCCTTCTTAGAAAGGGTGAAGAACATAGTGGATGCGCTAAATGCATATATTCTTTTTATTTGAAGGAAACAACATTTTGAAGTACCGAAAAACAAAGCTCCAAAATTTCGAAACTTATTTCAGCTTTCCATGGATATGAATTCATAGCTCACGTTGTCTCCCACTTCGTGACATAGGATGGAAGCTCAGTCCACCTTCTAATGCGCACATAATTACTAAATCTAATTTCTTAATGTTTGTTTTGCTCTTAGCTACATTCTCCTGTTCTGTTCGTGTGAATTTTTTATGTTCAACCCCAAGCCCGTACTAACCGAAGGGAAATTTCGTTCGCTTCGCTTTGCTTTTTACTCACGGATAGAAAAATGAAGCTAAAAGCGAAGCGAATTTTTATTTTTACACCACACGTCCATATTCCCTTGAAAAATTTTTTTTTGCTTCGCTTTTAGCTTCATTTTTCTATCCGTGAGATAAAAGCAAAGCGAACAAAATTTGCCTACGTGTAATACGTCCCTGCGGTTGAACTTAGGAATTGACCGCATTAAACACATAGAATGATTCATAGTTCCATAGATATTTATTATGTACGTGTGTTCCTCTTTGGTATGTCATAACCCACAATCAGAGCATGGACTTATGTCTAGTTGAGTTACGTCCCTGTGCAAGTTTATTCACATTGAAAATAAGTTTAAGTGCAAACGGTGAGACTTCTTTTCATTGCGAAATGGTATTTGAGTTCGCAGAAAAAGGAACTAAGGCCCGCGGCTGTTACTGCCATTTCATCATGGAAATAACCCCCGTGGGCGTTACTTCCAAAACAAAGAGCAAATAAGACCCGCGGGTCTTATTGCCGCGGGCCTTATTGCACTGCACCGTTATGATTATGGTATAAGGATTTTTTTGGTCCGGGGTGTAGAGTAGATCATAGAAGGAAAATAAATTGATAACGTAGGACGTCAGATGTTTTTTTATAAATGTTGGGGACTACTATAAACACGAGGACATGGTAATCCAGGATGGTATCATTCAAGAATTTATTTTCCTTGTATAATACCGAGGGAGGGAAAATCCTCAGACGAGCTTCATCACCTGTGCTCTCCTCACTTTACTTTCTTATAGGAATTTTCAGGATGAATGGGACGATTCAGGCTTCGCTCGAATTTCGTACATTAACTACATTAACGGCATGAAAATGTAACGGCCGTCCATTATTCTGACGCAAGAATCCCCTCTCCGAAGAGCTAGTTTTGGCTTTGCAAGCATGCCATGCGGTCGTGAGTCATGGACAACCATCTGCCTCCCTGAAAAATAACGATAGTGTAAAGGGTGGATGGTCAAAAGGAAATATCTTGGGTTGGGTTGATGACATGCGTACTTATGGTACTGTGGTTGTGATTGGTCCTTAACTTAGATGTCCTTCCTTGAATATCACCTCGAGAGTACGTTACAGGTGGCGCTCAACGTAGGGCCCAAATTTCGCCCTTTTTCCTTAAAATAATGATTTCGTCCATTTTAAAAAAAAAATTTTTTTGTTAATCAGAATTTTTTTTTGAAGACTTGATTTAGAGTTGATTTGGGTTTCCTTCAGACACTTCTATTACTTGCTAATGTATTACACGACCAGTGATTGGGCGAGATCCTCGATCAGTCTGCTGCGTGTTTACTATAGCTTTAATACTTTTTTTAAATTCTAAATCATCGAACGGATGCTTGTGTTTTAACGACCAGTAATGGGTGGAATCCTCATTAGTCTGCTGCGCCCAGCAACGCTTTCTTCAGTGATTTTCCGAGACATGTTTTGCGTTAGTTAAATTTCATATTATTAATATTTTGATGCATATCCAGTAATTTGGTGGTATCATCAGTAAGTATGCTGTATGTACCAATGTTATTTAATTAATTCTCTCAATTTTTTCAGTGGAGTAACTCTTTTCAACCAATAAATGGACGACATTTCATTTAGTCTTCTGTTAAAAGTTGTTCTTCTCTTGATTTAGGGAGTTTTGGTAGCCCTGATTTCCGAGAGAAAAAGAAAAATAAAGAAGGAAAAAGAGAAATACCTGTGGAATACCAAGTCTAACATATCAGTCTTCGAAATTTTTTTTATCCTATTTGATTTAGTGAGTGAAACAAAATAAATTATCAACTCTGGTATACATCCGGTACTTGATTACAAGGTCACACTCACACAGTTTTTTATGACAATTTTTTCCACCTTTAACAAGATAGTTTCGATGATAGATCGATGATACTACGGAAATCAATGCTAAGCATTGTATCCTTTGTCACAAGCAAATAGAGCAATGATAAGTTGGATGTTATTGCTTAAGAAATCTAAGCTAACCATTGTATTCTTTGCTCTCAGCAAAGAATAACAAACAGAAAAATAAAACAAGAAATAACAATTTGGATTTCAATTAACGAGACCAACACTTAAACAAATAGTGAAATTGTGCACTCAGATTGAACTCTAAGTTAGAATAAGAAATCAGTTTTGTTATAGACGTCAAACCGCAACATCATCTTGTGGCCTAATAAAAATAAAAATTCTTTTTTAAAAACGTTTTTTAACTTACCTCAAATATAAATGGCGCAGTCGGTAGGATTGACAAAAAACTAATAGAATGAAAATCTATTAAAGTAAAAAGTCAATCCGTAATACAAGAAAACGCGGAAACTGCAATAGCGTTAAAAGCATTGATAAAGTGTTTATTTGATGAACGCAAATCATCAATCTATATAAACTCAAATTCAGTGCAAAAAACATTAAGTGAAAAAGTGTAAATTTTTTCCAATTGAAATCGGTAAAGTTCACGTGGACTTAATTAATATAATTTTTCGAGTTCAAATCGAATAATTATAAAAAGGAAATTATTTAGTAACCAATAAGTGTATATAGTTAATGTCACAAAATCCGTAGAGAAAAATAATTTCAAAAGTGAAAGTGAAAGTGAAATTGAAGTATAAAGAAAGAGACAAACTAGATAGACAAAAAACAAAAGAAAAAAAACATATCTATATATAAATACGGTTTTTGTATTTATAGATATATTTCTTTGTAAAGTTGTAAAGTGTAAAAAAAAAAAAAAAAAATTTGAAGGGAAGAAGTGGCCAAGCCAGAGCCCCAAGGTGATCAAAAAATTGGTGAAGAAAATAAAAACAACCCTGAGAACATTAAAAGGAAGAACAACTCAACATGAAAGGTATAAACCCTATATTTTAAAACCAGATGAGGACACCGATTTAGAAGACTACATAGATCCACCAGTGGAGGTAACAATATGCAAGGCAATAGTTTAAGTTTAAATTTAAACATAAATAATGTGAATAATTTTGTACCAAGAGTCTTAGAACTCAACCCCTTGAAATACAAATACTGTCAGACAAAATAAAGTGCAAACCGAAGTTAAGATACTAACTCATTTTATTTTGTATTGTTTTCATGAACTTTAATTCAAAAAGTCATTTTCTTTAATTTATTTAGGTTTTTTTACCAACATATCAGTATTCATAAACAAAATATAACCAAAATTAAAATAACAAAAAATATGTGTTTTTCAAATCATGAAAAAAGAGATGACAAAATAAAGTGCAAATTCAAAATACATATCAGCAAAAAAACATATATTTTCATAGGAAATCAGTATCTGGTGACTGTCCCTTTATTTTGAATAACAGCTGGAAGTCGTTTTGGTATGCTGCGAACCAGATTTCTCAAAATTTCAGATGGAATCCTCCCACATTCAAATTGGAGGCTCTGCCAAGAAGATGGCATATTTCGCCGACCATCTAACGGAATTATGTCATCGAATATGGACCAAAGATGCTCCATCGAATTGAGATCAGGGGATTGAGGTGGCCATTTCAATACTTCCGTTGCAATACTAACGTTGTTTTGAGAAAAAAAATTATTTGCCACTTTGCAAGTATATATATTTTTCTTTTAATAAAAAGAGGAGGCTTATATGCTAATCTGGAGAACTCAGACCTAATATCCGATTAGTTGTACTACCAGAGTAGCAGCCATCACTTTTATAGTAGATGCCCAGAGCGGGATTCGAACCCACGCGTCCGGCCTATCTACTAAACACTCTTTCTTTTCAATTCATTTTTATTAAATTTTTCTTATATCTACTTACATGCTAACAAAAATGTGTAAAACTAGCTTATATAATAACTTAATTAACTTACTGACCCTAGGCGGGTACTCTAAATTATTCAATATCTTACTATTAGTGTCTTTCGGCCTTAAGATACCTTATGAATCAAAAGCTAGAACTAGTTAAAACTAAGAAAATTTTAAAAAACCTAGTTAGAAAGATCATGTTTTTTTGTTTTCTTAAAACTAATTAAAACTAATTAAAACTAATTAAAACTACTTAAATCTACTTAAAACTGGAGCAGCCACTGAAGCTTTTGGGTTTTTTCTTTTTTTTGTATTTTGTAATTTTTTTTTTGGATTTTTGAATTTTTGAATTTTTTTTTTTTTATTTTTTGCATTTTGTTATTATTATTTTTTTTTTTTTATTTTATGTTTTTGTTTTTTTTTTTTTTTTTTGTTTTTTGGATTTTGTGGTTTTTTTGTTTGCCACTGTGCCCACCCCCTATACCTAATACTAAGACTTACACGCTAAGCTTGTGTAAGCCAGCCATTGGCGACTCGCTATCAATATCAAATTCATGTTGTTGCTCCGGCAACCACCAGAACATTTTCGACGTTTTAACAACGTCACGACGATCGCGATCTGAAACTGCCCCACTGAACCGGAAGAGATCTACAGTTTCTCCGCCTACTGCGGTGACGTCTCGGTTGTAAAGGAGCCGTCGATCCACGGACTTCCGGCAGACGTGGTAGATTAGCGGAACCGCCAACATACCTGAATCCCTACCATATCAAAATAGAGGAAAGCCTCCGGTGGGACAAATCCACTGAAGCGCGATTTCTCCATATATTCAGTGTTGGGGTAATAAGCCCCAAAAATCAGGCCATTGGTCGAGGTCATCGCTCTTGCAGTGTGACCACGAGTCAGTTTTATAATGAAGTTGTCGATCCTGTTTATTTGAGCCCCGTTGGCCGTTGTAGAGGACCTCATTAGGATAATATTTTCTGTACTCCGACTCTGGTGTTCTGTGCAATCCAAGACAGGTGCACAGACACTGTCTCTCAAACACCCGAATCTTTTCCATTTGAGACGCTGTAACATTGAACCACACGGGGCACCCATAGACAATCATTGGCCTTATGAGGGCCATTTAGCAAATCACCTTCACTGTGCTATCAAGTTGACTGCTGTGAAACAGTCGCCTTGTCAGAGCAAAAGCTCCT
This sequence comes from Melanostoma scalare, assembly GCA_949752695.1. NCBI lineage: Eukaryota > Metazoa > Arthropoda > Insecta > Diptera > Syrphidae > Melanostoma > Melanostoma scalare. The sequence goes on from OX456985.1 coordinate 114,883,321, forward strand.
CTAGCTCTGGCCAGAGCCGCATCCATATGTTTGTTAAAATATAGATACTGATCTAGCCAGATGCCGAGGTACTTGACTACTACTTTGTTTGGCAGTGGGTGGCCATGTCGATCAACGATCACCAGCTTTCGCCAGTTCTTTCTCGTATCCCATGAGGCTCGAGCCAACGAGGTTCTAAACACAATTGTTTCCGATTTCAGGACGTTGATTTTCAACTTCCAGTCATCGCAATATTGCTGGATCTTATCGAAGTCACGCTGCAAAAGTATTCTGATGACTTCGATCTTTGGACCTGTTCAGTACGCAATAAGGCCGCCGGCGTACGCTATAGCATGGTGAAGAGAACCAATTAGATCGCCGGTATTTTCACCGGCGCGACGATCTTATTGTTTCTCTCTTGCAAAACAGAATAGGAGAATTCACCGCTCCTTGTTGCAGACCGTTCTGTATTTAAAAGTTCTGGTAGAGGTTATATTGCAACTTTTGACATCAAACCTTCTACCATGAAGCATGTCATTCAGAATATATAGTAGTGGTTTACTCATGTCATACCTGATCAACTTATAAAAAAGACCGTCTAACCAAACGGTATCGAAAGCCTTCTCCAAGTCAACCAGACATGCACCCGTACAGCGTACACTGCCTTTTAGCTTTGTTCCATTGAATATCTGATACTAGTTTAGACGCGGCATGTGTGGTATCATGGCCCGCCTTAAAACCGAACTGATTTTCAGGAATAATATGTTTGTCCTCAGCCCATGTGGACAGAGCTCTATTGAGAACTTTCTCGAATACCTTGCTGATACTCGGGAGAAGACTAATTGACCGAAGATTTGCTGGATTGGAACCATCCTTCCCTTTTTTAAGAAGAGGATGGACCACTGCTGTCTTCCAACGCGCTGGATAATATGCATTATTCAGCGCATTGTTGAACAACGTCGTGTTTTTGTCCACCGCTTCCGAAGGGAGGTTTCGCAGCACAAAATTGGGTATGCTGTCGACTCCTGCTGACTTCTTTTTCTTTATTTTGTGAAAGATGTCCACGAGGTCCATCTTAGAAACGAACAGGGTGTTATCCCCGTTTCGCTGGGCGATGAATGCATTTGCAAGTCGGTCGTCATTGAATCTAGTGAAACCAGGATTCTCAGATCACCAATGCGAGATCTCGTCTCTAAGATAGAAGTGTTCAACGAAGGCTCTGTTCTCAAGACCGTAATTCGGGCGAATGCACTCATTCACCTTATATACTCTCTCGAAAACAGCACCCACCATCTCTACCTTCTCTTGAACATCTTCCACTATAAAGTGGTCATCGTCCAAGATGGCCTAATCCGGATCTATCCCTACTGTCAAAAGTAAGTTTTCGTTTTCTGTCGTCCTTTGGAGTTTAATACCCTGAAGGTCATTTTGATCTTTTCTCCTACAATTTTTATTTATTTCCGGAAACATACTCGGGTTGTTGGATTGTACAGCCCGAATTTTGTTGTTCCAGAAAAGCGATATAGAGATTCTGTAATTTTCTTTAATTAACTGTTGGAGATTTTTGATCTGTGACTTCAGAGTTCTAATCTCCAAATCGTGTCGGTCAGTAAACCTCCTGTGCAAGAGTTTGAGTCTCGACAGGAATCTACTTTTTTGTTTGTGCAGTGCGTCGATTGTCGCGTTTCTGTACATGTTCGTAGAAACATGCTGCCTATATTTAGGAATTGTGCTGTCCATTGTACTACGGATTGCATCCTCCATACGTTGCAGGTACCCATCGATCTCAACGTTCGACAGATTCCTGTTGCATGGAGGCGCTATACCGTTCGAACGAAGTTCCCTTGAGACGGCACCGGAAAAGCACGGCCAACGTGTCTTACCGTAGTTGTAAGAGTGCGTCGGCACGTACTCCTCCAGTTCCACAAGGTCGTTCGGGAGTAGTATGACGGCGGCAAGCCCACAGTGGTCACTGACGTACTCAACTGTCGTCAAACAATTTTTCGTCCGTCGAAGAATGTCGTCGGTTAGTTTATGTCTTGAGTCTAAAAGCAATAGATCCAAATGAGAGCCACTTCGAGGATATGAAAGCCTGTCAGTAGCTAGCAGATCGACTTTACACTCAATGCTGTGGAGCCCCAGCCAATTGAATAGCTGGGTCCCCCTTGGATTGGCTAATTGATTTCCCCAATCTTGGTGTTAAGCATTGTAATCACCGGCCAAAAGGAAATAGTTTTCTTCTGAGTTCAGTTTCAGACATCGAAAAAGTGTTTCAAGCTCTGTTATAAAACATGAATTTTGAGAAGCCTCCGGCGCATAGATCGCGACCACATACAAGCGCCTACCCTGTTGGAGAGGGATGCATACGATACACGCTTCAAGCAACTGGAATCGGCGTACTTCACCACTATATATTACCTTATGAGCAATGCCCTTACGTATGAAAATCGCAACCCTACCCGCGAAAGTCGAGTTGGGTTGGTCCCTACTTACGATATTGTAATTATTATTCGTCAAATTGTGATGGTGGTTTAGCCTAGTTTCGTTAACCATACATGCATCGGAACGTTGGTCTTTTAACAACTCAGAGAAGTTGGCTCGTCGGTCTACCCTAACTATCGAATTCACATTCACGGCTAGGATCTTGAAAGGCCTCTCCAGCAGCGCGCCCGTTAACCCAAAAATTGCGCAAGCGAAGGCACTGTACGGTAGATCAAATCCACCCTACGCGCCTGCTCACTTATTTGCCGTGATAGTTCACTCATTTGTGCCTGAATGACATGCAGAGCGACCATCACCTCTGACTCCCCATTAGCAGCCTTTGACACAGATGGCTGTGCAGCCGTTTTCTGAGGAGGCTGTACCGTTTTTCCAGCCCCCCACGCCATTTGGGCGTAGGAGACTTCGGGAACGACGGCCCTTGGAATTGGTCTGGCTGTTTGCCTTCCCTCGTCCTTAGTTGCTGTTGGAGCAGCTTTTTTTGATTTTTTAATAATCTGGAATCGAGGACAATCCCGATAATTAGCAGGGTGCCCATCTCCACCACAGAGAACGCACTTCAGTAGGGTCTTGTCTTCAACCCTTGTCTCACCGAGCTTATGCTATTTGTCGTTTTGGTTCTCTCCACACTTGACGCACCTCGACTGCATTTGGCAGTTGAATGCGGCGTGCCCGAACCGTTGTTGACAACGAAGACATTGTAAAATGTCCCCGTGCCTGTTTAATTTTTCCCATCTTACCATCTGGTAGTCCAGGACGGAGATTTTCGTTAGACTCTCCAGACGGCTATTGGGTGATAAGGTGACGAGGAACATCGGCAATAGCCGCTTCTCCCGTCTTGGCTTGGCCGTGGTGAACGACTTGACCCCAATAAACTGGAGATCGTCGCCCGCCCACATGCGGAGTTCAACTAAGAGCTCCTCTGGGTCAGAGGTAGGCTCTACCACTTTCAATAGCATTGTTCTCGGTTTCTCCTCTTTGGGAGTGAAACTAAAATGTTCAGTGGATGTCTCTTTCAACAACTCCCGAACGATCTTATGGTCACCAATGTTTTCACATTGGATCGCATGTCGATCTTGACCTAATCGTTTAATTTTAAATTTGTCGCCAATGGCGAACTTACATGAGTTTTTGGTGGTTTTCATCTCAATGTTGAAGGTTTTTATGGGGGGCACTCTGTTTCGGTAAAATTTACCACAACAAAAACCATCTTACGATAGTTTGTCCGAAAACCTTATTCTTTTGATTTTGGTCGCAGCTGCATGGTTCTGGGTGAGTTAAAGGCAGTAATAGTCCCATCAACCAGTGGCGTACTCACAGAGAACCCTGCAGAAGCAACCAACCACTTGCGAACAGAACGGGCGGTTCTGTAAAACTCTTTACCCTTCCTCTTCACTCCCTGATTCCTTATACCTACCCCATCTTTCCACCTGGATTGTCATCAATCGTGTCAAGCCAGAAGGTTGGCTGGAGACTCGCACGCAACAGTGTGTATGAATACTGCGTAAAGACAGAAGGAGTCTGTCTCAAATACCCCACACACAAACCTACACTAAACACATCAGATCAAACATCACATACACAAACCACACGGAGAAACAATATTAGAAACCATTATAGTCATCACACATACACACATACTTACACTGAGGCAAACAAACCATTCATCCAACACAAATCATCCATCACACATATATAACTTCATACACACAAATCCGTCATCACACATATACAATAACACTGATACATAAGTTAATCACCACAAAAACATCAATGGCAAAGTACCCAACGAATACACTTTTAAATGGCCGAGTGCCCAACTTTTAGCTTTAACTTTAATAACTAATCGCCACTTAAATTTTGTTGCAGGAAAATCACGTTATTTGTCAGTCTTCCCCTGATAAAAATCTGAACAAAAGTCCACCAGATCTAGATTGTAAAAAAATACGCGATACCAATTTTTCCTCCTTCTCTTCGAAACATTTTGCTACGTCGTTACTAGAAAAATTGTCTGCAGACCCGTTCTGCACATAACTTTTCCTACCACCGATGTAGCTTACCTTTTAGTTGCACAGAATGGGGCATGTCTTCGATTTATCGCTTTCGCTACAAAAAAAAGGCACTGAACTCTTCCGTCAGCTGTAAGCCGAACATGATTTCCCAAGATCGTGGAAATTTGGTGGCTAAGGGGAATATTGAGAGACAGTAGGGTATTCCAAATAAAACGGTAGTCCTCACACGCAAAACGCTGATTGGTGCTAAATATCCGTAATGGAACCCACTGTGGCTGAATGAACGGCTAAGACAAATCGACGAACATGAGACAGCTTGACAAGAGAGTTGGGGAAGTCACTTCATTGTTGGCTATAGAACATAGAGGTTTGGTGAGAAAAAGCGATAAAACGATTGTTAAAGCGATTTGATTTTGATCAGCCATATTGGTTAATTTTTGAGATTTTGTTTTCAAAAGTCCAAGTTACAAGTGTTGTGACTTGCTGGAAAATTAGTAATTTTCTTGTACAATTTGAGTATTTTTCTCGCTTGTGGATAAAGGGTTGTGGCAGAACGGGCCAGTGACAGAATTTCCCACCAGAAAAATCATAAGAAAGTGTCAGAGGACACAGAAGTTCAAGGAGGAACAATTGATTGATCAAAGATAAGTAGAGTGAAATTTTGGTTTGCTATTGATTTGTGCGTGACTTGGTTTGAGCTCTGTGGAATTTTTGAACATAAATCTGGTTGTCTTTTGTGTCGATAATCTCCCGAATTTTGAGGGACTCGCGACCTTTTTCTTTGCCTTACGGCATTCTCAAGACAGCACAATAACGGGCTTTTCTTGCTTCTTTTGTCTTTGGCGAAACTACTGTTTACTTTCTTTCTTTTGCTTTTTCTTAATGTTTTAAAAAAAACTATTGTAACTTTGTTATCCGAAAAGATCTGGGTTTTTAATCCTGAACTTTAAGGTTTTCCCATCACCTCTATCTAAACATTAAAATTTCCATTTTCATACATAACAAAATTATCTTTTGTTTTTTCTCCCACTCAAACTCGTTCTTTCTCCTGGGTCGCCCATGAATATTTCGTTAGCGCTCGTACTAACGAAAACCTACTTACCTCCAATCAATTAAAATCTTACGTATCTACCTCAAATAATAATAATCAACGACTTTTCCACCGAACGCACCCCCAGCAGAGCGGCCGTGGTATCAGCACAAATTGTTGCTGGACGCGCTTTTCCTTTCCAAGTGAACAAACACACCTTTTTCTATCAAACGTCATTTATAGAAATTTTCCCTCGCGTGCACATCGGTCGAGCAATTGGCTTACTCTTTAAATTCTTTGGAATCGTATATTCCTTTTGTTTTGTTCTAGTCCGCGGTTTATTAGTTCGTATTCATTCTTAACTTTTAACTTGTTAAGTAACTACCAAATATATTAAAAAATATAAAGTTCTGTGGAAAGAAAAAGTGCAACAAGTGGCGCCCAACGTGGGGCCAGTGGAAAAAAAAGTCTTTTTGTCAAATCAAGCGGTTGAGGCTTGTGAATAAATCTGTGATTGTGTCGTTCTATTGTTTTTTAACTATTTTGAGAATATTTGATTTTGTTGTTTTGTTTTCCACGAGGAAAACAGTTTTGGTTCCTGTGAGAAGTTTTGTTGTGAATTTTCGTCTGTGGATAAGTATACGTACATACATTCGTACAAGCAGTATACGTTCAACAAGTAAGGTGTTATTTTTCTTTTTTCCCTCATTACTATTGTCGTTTGCACAGCATACGGCTGGTAGCAAACAAATTATTATTAATATATTTTGTCGCTTGTATTTTCATATATATATATTTTGTTACCTTTGGCATTTATCTACATAACATTATATACTTTATTATATTTCGTGCATTATCAAACTGCGGGATTCTTTTTTTCCAATTAGAGTTTTCTGGGTGAGCTGCTAGAAGATATCGCAGTGTGTGTAACTGTGTATGTGACTGCGATTGCAATCGCCAATTTCAGAGTTGCCGTGAATTTTTTTTTTTAGAGCGAAAAATATTTTGTTGATTAGTTTGTGGAAAAGTAGTAATTTGTTTTTTGTGTAGGAATTATTATTTCCAGTGTTAAGTAGAGTGAGGAGAAATTTAAAAAAAAGTTGTAGGTTTAATTTTTTTCTAGTTTTTTTTAATTGAGGACTTTTGAAGTTTTTTTAGAGTAGGGATCAAAAGTGTTTTTGAAAACAATTGCTATTTTCTTTTTTGTGAAAGTTTATTAGAGTTATTAACTGAGAAGTTTGATTTTTTTTTTGTTTTATGAGACAGATTGTTTAGTAAAAGTTTTAAAATGAATATCGGTAGGCTATCTGCAGACGAACTGGCATATGAGATGCAGATTCGTGGTCTGAAAGTGGGTACAGTGAAAGTGATGAGGAAAGCCCTCAGATCTTCAAGAGTGTTAGAGTATCGGGGGACATTGGAAAACTCGAAGAGTTATCCTTTAGCTTTGAAGAGGATAGAGAGGCTGTGATAGCAAAGACGGAAGAGATAAGGGTTCTTTTGGAAGATCCTCCGAAAGATCCGAAATCTTCAGAATGTGTTAAAATAATTACAAAGATTGAGTAGGCATTAGGTCGTATTGGTAGGGCAGTGTGTGAGGATGAGAAGGATGAAGAGGAACAGAGAGAGTTAAAAAATGAATTGTTGATACTATTAGGAATACTTATGGGTGATAGTGGAGATAGTGACTTAGAGGATAAAATTCCGAAGAAGGTCGTAGCATCAGGAGTTGCAGTTGGCCGCTCGGTGAGTGTAAGTCCATCATGCGGCAATGCGATAAATGGGAATGTAGGAAGATCTTGTGAGGAAGCAAGTGTTAGTGGAACTGGTCGTGTGAATGAAGGTGGCAGGAGGAATGGTGTGAGGAATGAGAGGTTGTCGGGGGGGCTTATGAACGAGGAAACTCGACGTGAGAGTAAGAGTGATGCTCGCATTAGAGAACTAGAAAGAGAAATTGAATTGATGTGATTGTTGAGAGAGACTGATAGGGAGATTAGGTTGAACAGGGAAGAAGAGGGAGAAACTAAAAAGAAGAAGAAGGTTAACCAACCGGTTGAACCAGGAACGTCAAGGGGGCAAAGTACAACAGGCAGCAGGAACCAGCTTGCCACTACAACAGAAAATTAGAGCAGTTTTAGGGAATAGAAGGATAGGTGATGCTGAAGCTTCAATAGGTGAAGCAGCTTATAGGGATGAACCAGTTAGTAATGCTTCAAATGTATGGTTTTTAGAGCAATTAGTTAATGGTATGAATGTTTTGAATGTGTCGAACGGTAAATATTCTGAGCGAATTGGAAAATGGAATGTTAAGTTTTCAGGTGAGTCAGATAGTATTTCGTTGAATGCGTTTTTGGAAAGGGTCGAGGAACTTCGTTTTGCTAACGATGTTCCGGTAGCCCAGTTGTTTAGGTAAGCGACAGTATTACTCACGGGGAAGGCCCTTATGTGGTACCGAACCGTGAGGGAAGACTTATCAACCTCGGGAGAGTTGGTAAGGGAATTGAAGGCGGAGTTCCTACCCACGAACTACGATCTCCCCTTGGAGGAGATTAATCGTCGTTCATAAGGGAAAGACGAAACCTTAGGGGGGTATTTAGCAGTGATGAGGACGTTGAGGACGTTAAGAAAACTGGCAATTTTGAAAAAGAACGTGGACCCATTCTTCCAACAGCTGATTGCGTGCGCAAAGCCGGCAACGGTGAAGGAACTCGCATCACTGAGTAGGGAGCTGGACACGCTAAAGGTAAATATGGATACGGTTACCCCACCATCGTAAGGAAAGAATCTTCTTGAACCAGAGTGTGGTTACAAACCGGTTGCGGCGGTGCAACAACGGGTTGCTGTCGTAGACCCTGCACCGGAGAACCCTCAGCGTCGTGTTAAGTGTTTTAATTGCAGTCAGGAAGGCCATTTCTCGTCTAATTGTTCTGTTCCTAGGAAGTGTTTTGGATGTGGTGCTAAAGGTGTTTCTCAGCGTGATTGTAGGCGTTGTTCGGGAAATGGGTAACGGGCTCTCGGGTCAGCAGGCCGAGTAGCTCGTCGGAATTAGATAGGTCGCCTGCTGGCGACCAGTTGGAGGACATTCAGTTAGGTTTTACTCTGGCGGCAAGTGATAGGGACATAAGGCCATATTTAGGAGTTTTTATTTATGGAATTAGGTTTTTAGGGCTACTAAATTCAGGTACCTCCCGAACCATAGTTGGTGGTGAGGGTTGGAAAATTTTACAAGATTTAGGGCTTAGTGTAGGGAATTCAAATATTAAATCAGTAGCGTTAGCAGATGGGAAGGGTGTAGGAGTGTTAGGTTCTCTGCCTCTCCCGATGGTAGTTGAGGGTAGGTCTATTTTGTTGGATTGTTTGGTTATTCCAAACCTTCCACAACTTTTGATTTTGGGTGCAGATTTCTGGGCACTTGCGGGTATAGTCCCGAATTTAAGATCAGGAGTTTGGAGTTTTTCCGAAGAGCAGAGACTAGCTGCGATATCGGACATAGGTAGTATTAGGGAAAAGTCTGAGTTGAGTGCGGATGAGAGTAAAAAGTTAGAATCTGTTATTGAAGATATGTTTAATAGTATGAGTGAGGGATGAGGATGTACAAATCTCGTAGAGCATAGAATTAGGACGTCCGCAGAAGCGATAAAACAGAGGTATTATCCGGTATCACCGGCGATACAACAACATATAGATAAAGAATTGCAGGAAATGTTGGAGGCAGGGGTTATCGAGAAATCGAAAAGCCCTTGGGCTTCCCTTATACTATTAGTGAAGAAGAAAGACGGTTCTTATCGGTTCTGCGTAGACTATAGGTAGTTAAATGAGGTTACTGATAGGGTTGCTTACCCTCTTCCGTTTATTTCAGCCATTTTGGACAAACTCCGAAATGCTAGGTTTTTGTCTTCCTTAGATATTAAGTCTGCCTATTGGCAGATACCAATGGAGGAAGAATCGAAGAAGTATACGGCCTTTACCGTACCGGGTCGAGGACTTTTTCAATTTTTGAGAATGCCTTTCGGGCTACACAACTCCCCGGCGACATGGCAGAGGTTTATTGACGACGTTCTGGGTCCCGATTTGAAACCGTTCGTCTTCGTATACTTGGATGACATCATCATCGTCACCGATTCTTTCGAAAAACATCTCGAAATATTGCAGGAAGTTTTTAAACGGTTGAGGGAAGCAGGATTAAAAGTAGGTAGGGAAAAGTGTAATTTTTGTAGGCCTTCCTTGAAGTTTCTCGGATATGTTGTAGATAGAAAAGGACTTCATGTCGATCCTGAAAAGGTCGAAAGTATGGTGAAGATTCCGCCACCCAAGAACGTTAAGGAAGTTAGGAGTTTTGTAGGGACCATTTCACGGTATAGGAGATTTGTACAAAATTTTGCTGGTTTAGTTAGGCCCCTTACTGATTTGTTGAAAAAGAATGAAAAGTTTGTGTGGTCGAATGAGTGCGATGAGTGTTTTAGGAAAGCGAAAGAATGCTTGGTTACGGCACCGATTCTGACCTGTCCAGATTTTTCTCGACCATTTGTCGTTCAGACTGATGCGTCGGATTATGGAATCGGAGCTGTACTGTCGCAAAGTTTTGATGAGGGTGAGAAGGCTATGGCACGTATTATGAGTAGCGTATCAAACGTTCGCTTCTAGGCGAACTGTTCAGCGAACTACAAGCTGCGTGGTATTATGAGTAGCGAACTACAACATTCGCTTTTGATGTGATAGGTACCAACATAAAAAAAGTGAATATTTCATGAAGCCATATGTCAAATTGCTTCGTAATTGTTGTTGATCTGTTAATAGAACATCTTTCTCAATCAAATATTAAAAAAATTATTCGTTATAAGTATGATTAGTAATGTTGATTTGTTTTTTAAAGATGTGGAAGAGAATGAGAGTGCACGGAACAAATTAGTGTGTTAGTTAGGTTTTTTTAAAATTTCATATGTGCAATTTTTTTTTCATTTAAAGTGTTCTCCCTTCTTTTATAAGCTAGCAGGGATCGCTGCTGGCCATTACAACATCATTACTGCATAATTTTTCCTGCAGAGTTTCTTCTTCTATTCTTTATGTTACATTTATATTTGAAGTCGCAACTGCATGGGATCCTTGTGTATTCATTCTTCATTAGAAGATACAGCCAGATGGATTTACTGCATGTTAAAAGCTGAATAAGTAGTCGACTGCCTGTTTTAAAGGCAACAAAGACAATGGCGTATATTGTCCCCTTCCAGTAGCTACAATCACTTTTTTGTTTGCTGACACTTTTGTTTAAGTTTCAATTCGAAATCCAACAAAAACTAGAAACCTATAAGCAAACCTTATGCCACTTTTTTCTCTCACGAGAAAGAGGACCAAGTGAGTTGAGGTCAATTGAAAAACAATTGCTCAATTGCTTTGCGAACTGACTGCTGTTTGTCTTTAATGAATCGAAAGAACAAAGAAGTTAGCATCTTGTTTTTAATAATAAATAAAAACATAAGAACTTTTTTTCTTTTAATTCACTAATTTTTTCCAGAAATGCATCCAAACAGAAACAGTAAACAGTACCTAAACAAACACAAAAAAAAACAACTCTTCATTCGCTTGCTTTATCACCCATAACTTTCGTTCGACCGATTTTGACGCGCTGGGCGAATACAATATCGAACGTTCGCTACTCATAATTGGTCGATAGCTCTAGTCGATAACTTTTTGACATTTGAAGCGAACTTCATTTAAGCGAGTCGCTACTCATAATACGAAATTATCGAATTCGCTTGGATTTTAGTTCGATTCGCTACTCATAATACGGGCCTATATATGTTATATTAGCCGATCACTAAACAGAAGAGAGAAGAATTACTCAACTACGGAGAAGGAGTGTTTGGCAGTGATGTGGGCCATTGAAAAGTTGAGGCCGTATTTGGAAGGTGTCCAATTTACGGTTATAACTGATGACTATTCCTTGGTGTGGTTGAGTAATCTCAAGAATCCTCAAGGGAGATTAGCGCGTTGGGCCATTCGGCTACAACAATTCGATTTCAAGATTATCCACCGAAAGGGAAAAGGGCATGTAGTTCCTGACATGTTGTCGCGAGGAGTGCCGGAGTTAGCTGGTATCTCAGAAGCGGATTCTGACCCTTGGATAGTCAAAATGAAATCGGCTGTTGAGAAGGATCCATTGTTATATCCATCGTGCAGAGTTGAGAATGGTAGGCTTTTTAAACATGTCAGAGCGAATCATGTTTTGGTTAATGAAAGTGGTAATGAATGGAAGTTAGTGTTAGGAAAAAAAGATAGGTTAGGGATTTTAGAAAAATGCCATGATGGTCCATTAGCAGGACACATGGGCATACGAAAAACTTTTGCTAGGGTAGTTGAAAAATATTACTGGCCTAAAATGAGAGGAGATATTACCAAATATGTTAGGAATTATAGGACTTGCCAACAGGTGAAGCCGATGAATGAGAAACCAGCTGGTTTGATGACAGAAAGGGAAGGTACTTCAAAACCATGGGAGATGATCTGCGTGGACTTGTTGGGTCCGCTTCCAAAATCATCGAGGGGTTTTATCCACATTCTGACTGTGGTCGACTATTTCACTAAATTCCCTTTGTTGTTTCTGCTTCGGTCTGCAACTGCTAGGTCGGTATGTAAGGAGCTTGAAGAGAATGTGTTTCTTTTGTTTGGTGTTTCGAAATGGATTGTGTGTGATAACGGCCCCCAGTTTCGCAGTAAAGAACTGCAATCCCTTTGTGCAGAGTACGCGTCAACTCTGAGGTACACTGCACATTACCATCCCCAAGCTAACCCTGCGGAAAAAATTAACCAGATAATAAAAACTACCTTGAGAGCGTATGTTTCAGAAAATCATCGGAGTTGGGACTCGCAACTGGCAAAGGTGGCCTGTGCGATCCGAACATAACAACATGAAGTATTAGGTTTTTTCCCTTACTTCGCAAACTCTGGAAGAAACATGGCCACTAGTGGTCGTGATTTCGAATCGAGAGTCGATGGTGAAGAGAGTCACCAATCCCAAGAAGAGATAGGAGCTTCGTTCAAGAAGCTCAGAGATGATATAGCAAAGAAGCTAGGGGCAGCGACTAAGAAGTCGGCCCAGATTTGCAATCTACGCCGGAGAGACACGCAGTATCAACTTGGCAATCTCGTGTGGCGTAGAAACTTTGTACTCTCCGACGCTGCGAACTACTATGCTGCGAAATTGGCACCAAAGTTTGTTGGGCCTTTTCGAATCAGTAAACGTTTGTCGCCTTGGACATACGTACTGAAAGACGATAAAAGGAAAGATAGCGGAACGTGGCATGTTAAAGACCTCAAGCCGTTTGTTGATGAGGCCAATGATAGTAGAAGTCCCTAACTTTGGAAAAATTTTTTTTTGTTTTTTAATTTAAGTTTTAATATAACTACACCCGGTCGTAACATCTTTCCCTTTAATTCTGTTTGCTATTTTTCTTTCTTTTTCTTCTCTCTTTACTTTAACTTTACTTTTGATTGTTTTTCTTTAGCTCATTTTATTTTTTTTTATTATTTATTTCATTTCTTTATACTTCACATCTTCTTCAGTTTTTATTTTTACTTTTTATCTAATTTTCTTCAATTCGGGTTTCTATTTTGCCTTGATGGAACTTTTACTTGTGTTGTATACCCTTCCATTTGTTTCCTCATTTTCCTCTGTGTATGGTAAGCCTTTAGGAAATGGTTTACGTTTCTTGTGAAAAGTAAACACATTTCCTGGGAGGTAAGGGTGGGATTTGTTGCGGTAAAATTTAACACAACAAAAACCATCTTACGATAGTTTGTCCGAAAACCTTATTCTTTTGATTTTGGTCGCAGCTGCATGGTTCAGGGTGAGTTGAGGGCAGTAATAGTCCCATCAACCAGTGGCGTACTCACAGAGAACCCTGCAGAAGCAACCAACCACTTGCGAACAGAACGGGCGGTTCTGTAAAACTCTTTACCCTTCCTCTTCACTCCCTGATTCCTTATACCTACCCCATCTTTCCACCTGGATTGTCATCAATCGTGTCGAGCCAGCAGGTTGGCTGGAGACTCGCACGCAACAGTGTGTATGAATACTGCGTAAAGACAGAAGGAGTCTGTCTCAACTACCCCACACACAAACCTACACTAAACACATCAGATCAAACATCACATACACAAACCACACGGAGAAACAATATTAGAATCCATTATAGCCATCACACATACACACATACTTACACTGAGGCAAACAAACCATTCATCCAACACAAATCATCCATCACACATATATAACTTCATACACACAAATCCGTCATCACACACATACAACAACACTGATACATAAGTTAATCACCACAAAAACATCAATGGCAAAGTACCCAACGAATACACTTTTCAATGGCCGAGTGCCCAACTTTTAGCTTTAACTTTAATTACTAATCGCCACTTAAATTTTGTTGCAGGAAAATCACGTTATTTGTCAGTCTTCCCCTGATAAAAATCTGAACAAAAGTCCACCAGATCTAGATTGTAAAAAAATACGCGATACCAATTTTTCCTCCTTCTCTTCGAAACATTTTGCTACGTCGTTACTAGAAAAATTGTCTGCAGACCCGTTCTGCACATAACTTTTCCTACCACCGATGTAGCTTACCTTTTAGTTGCACAGAATGGGGCATGTCTTCGATTTATCGCTTTCGCTACAAAAAAAAAGGCATTGAACTCTTCCGTCAGCTGTAAGCCGACCATGATTTCCCAAGATCGTGGAAATTTTGTGGCTAAGGGGAATATTGAGAGACAGTAGGGTATTCCAAATAAAACGGTAGTCCTCACACGCAAAACGCTGATTGGTGCTAAATATCCGTAATGGAACCCACTGTGGCTGAATGAACGGCTAAGACAAATCGACGAACATGAGACAGCTTGACAAGAGAATTGGGGAAGTCACTTCATTGTTGGCTATATAACATAGAGGTTTGGTGAGAAAAAGCGATAAAACGATTGTTAAAGCGATTTGATTTTGATCAGCCATATTGGTTAATTTTTGAGATTTTGTTTTCAAAAGTCCAAGTTACAAGTGTTGTGACTTGTTGGAAAATTAGTAATTTTCTTGTACAATTTGAGTATTTTTTTCGCGTGTGGATAAAGGGTTGTGGCAGAACGGGCCAGTGACAGAATTTCCCACCAGAAAAATCATAAGGAAGTGTCAGAGGACACAGAAGTTCAAGGAGGAACAATTGATTGATCAAAGATAAGTAGAGTGAAATTTTGGTTTGCTATTGATTTGTGCGTGACTTGGTTTGAGCTCTGTGGAATTTTTGAACATAAATCTGGTTGTCTTTTGTGTCGATAATCTCCCGAATTTTGAGGGACTCGCGACCTTTTTCTTTGCCTTACGGCATTTTCAAGACAGCACAATAACGGGCTTTTCTTGCTTCTTTTGTCTTTGGCGAAACTACTGTTTACTTTCTTTCTTTTGCTTTTTCTTAATCTTTTAAAAAAAACTATTGTAACTTTGTTATCCGAAAAGATCTGGGTTTTTAATCCTGAACTTTAAGGTTTTCCCATCACCTCTATCTAAACATTAAAATTTCCATTTTCATACATAACAAAATTATCTTTTGTTTTTTCTCCCACTCAAACTCGTTCTTTCTCCTTTGTTTTAATATTTTTTTTTTTTTACTTTTCAGCAAAGGTTTGAAAATTCCTTGTACTAAAAATTTTCTGGCGCCCATGAATATTTCGTTAGCGCTCGTACTAACGAAAACCTACTTACCTCCAATAAATTAAAATCTTACGTATCTACCTCAAATAATAATAATCAACGACTTTTCCACCGAACGCACCCCCAGCTGAGCGGCCGTGGTATCAGCACAAATTGTTGCTGGACACACTTTTCCTTTCCAAGTGAACAAACACACCTTTTTCTATCAAACGTCATTTATAGAAATTTTCCCTCCCGTGCACATCGGTCGTGCAATTGGCTTAATCTTTAATTTCTTTGGGATCGTATATTCCTTTTGTTTTGTTCTAGTCCGCGGTTTATTAGTTCGTATTCATTCTTAACTTTTAACTTGTTAAGTAACTACCAAATATATTAAGAAATATAAAGTTCTGTGGAAAGAAAAAGTGCAACAAGTGGCGCCCAACGTGGGGCCAGTGGAAAAAAAAGTCTTTTTGTCAAATCAAGCGGTTGTGGTTTGTGAATAAATCTGTGATTGTGTCGTTCTATTGTTTTTTAACTATTTTGAGAATATTTGATTCTGTTGTTTCGTTTTCCACGAGGAAAACAGTTTTGGTTCCTGTGAGAAGTTTTGTTGTGAATTTTCGTCTGTGGATAAGTATACGTACATACATTCGTACATGCAGTATACGTTCAACAAGTAAGGTGTTATTTTTCTTTTTTCCCTCATTATTATTGTCGTTTGCACAGCATACGGCTGGTAGCAAACAAATTATTATTAATATATTTTGTCGCTTGCATTTTCATATATATATATTTTGTTACCTTTGGCATTTATCTACATAACATTATATACTTTATTATATTTCGTGCATTATCAAACTGCGGGATTCTTTTTTTCCAATTAGAGTTTTCTGGGTGAGCTGCTAGAAGATATCGTAGTGTGTGTAACTGTGTATGTGACTGCGATTGCAATCGCCAATTTCAGAGTTGCCGTGAATTTTTTTTTTTAGAGCGAAAAATATTTTGTTGATTAGTTTGTGGAAAAGTAGTAATTTGTTTTTTGTGTAGGAATTATTATTTCCAGTGTTAAGTAGAGTGAGGAGAAATTTAAAAAAAAGTTGTAGGTTTAATTTTTTTCTAGTTTTTTTTAATTGAGGACTTTTGAAGTTTTTTTAGAGTAGGGATCAAAAGTGTTTTTGAAAACAATTGCTATTTTTTTTTTGTGAAAGTTTATTAGAGTTATTAACTGAGAAGTTTGATTTTTTTTTTGTTTTATGAGACAGATTGTTTAGTAAAAGTTTTAAAATGAATATCGGTAGGCTATCTGCAGACGAACTGGCATATGAGATGCAGATTCGTGGTCTGAAAGTGGGTACAGTGAAAGTGATGAGGAAAGCCCTCAGATCTTCAAGAGTGTTAGAGTATCGGGGGACATTGGAAAACTCGAAGAGTTATCCGTTTAGCTTTGAAGAGGATAGAGAGGCTGTGATAGCAAAGACGGAAGAGATAAGGGTTCTTTTGGAAGATCCTCCGAAAGATCCGAAATCTTCAGAATGTGTTAAAATAATTACAAAGATTGAGTAGGCATTAGGTCGTATTGGTAGGGCAGTGTGTGAGGATGAGAAGGATGAAGAGGAACAGAGAGAGTTAAAAAATGAATTGTTGATACTATTAGGAATACTTATGGGTGATAGTGGAGATAGTGACTTAGAGGATAAAATTCCGAAGAAGGTCGTAGCATCAGGAGTTGCAGTTGGCCGCTCGGTGAGTGTAAGTCCATCATGCGGCAATGCGATAAATGGGAATGTAGGAAGATCTTGTGAGGAAGCAAGTGTTAGTGGAACTGGTCGTGTGAATGAAGGTGGCCGGAGGAATGGTGTGAGGAATGAGAGGTTGTCGGGGGGGCTTATGAACGAGGAAACTCGACGTGAGAGTAAGAGTGATGCTCGCATTAGAGAACTAGAAAGAGAAATTGAGTTGATGTGATTGTTGAGAGAGACTGATAGGGAGATTAGGTTGAACAGGGAAGAAGAGGGAGAAACTAAAAAGAAGAAGAAGGTTAACCAACCGGTTGAACCAGGAACGTCAAGGGGGCAAAGTACAACAGGCAGCAGGAACCAGCTTGCCACTACAACAGAAAATTAGAGCAGTTTTAGGGAATAGAAGGATAGGTGATGCTGAAGCTTCAATAGGTGAAGCAGCTTATAGGGATGAACCAGTTAGTAATGCTTCAAATGTATGGTTTTTAGAGCAATTAGTTAATGGTATGAATGTTTTGAATGTGTCGAACGGTAAATATTCTGAGCGAATTGGAAAATGGAATGTTAAGTTTTCAGGTGAGTCAGATAGTATTTCGTTGAATGCGTTTTTGGAAAGGGTCGAGGAACTTCGTTTTGCTAACGATGTTCCGGTAGCCCAGTTGTTTAGGTAAGCGACAGTATTACTCACGGGGAAGGCCCTTATGTGGTACCGAACCGTGAGGGAAGACTTATCAACCTCGGGAGAGTTGGTAAGGGAATCGAAGGCGGAGTTCCTACCCACGAACTACGATGATCTCCCCTTGGAGGAGATTAATCGTCGTTCATAAGGGAAAGACGAAACCTTAGGGGGGTATTTAGCAGTGATGAGGACGTTGAGGACGTTAAGAAAACTGGCAATTTTGAAAAAGAACGTGGACCCATTCTTCCAACAGCTGATTGCGTGCGCAAAGCCGGCAACGGTGAAGGAACTCACATCACTGAGTAGGGAGCTGGACACGCTAAAGGTAAATATGGATACGGTTACCCCACCATCGTAAGGAAAGAATCTTCTTGAACCAGAGTGTGGTTACAAACCGGTTGCGGCGGTGCAACAACGGGTTGCTGTCGTAGACCCTGCACCGGAGAACCCTCAGCGTCGTGTTAAGTGTTTTAATTGCAGTCAGGAAGGCCATTTCTCGTCTAATTGTTCTGTTCCTAGGAAGTGTTTTGGATGTGGTGCTAAAGGTGTTTCTCAGCGTGATTGTAGGCGTTGTTCGGGAAATGGGTAACGGGCTCTCGGGTCAGCAGGCCGAGTAGCTCGTCGGAATTAGATAGGTCGCCTGCTGGCGACCAGTTGGAGGACATTCAGTTAGGTTTTACTCTGGCGGCAAGTGATAGGGACATAAGGCCATATTTAGGAGTTTTTATTTATGGAATTAGGTTTTTAGGGCTACTAAATTCAGGTACCTCCCGAACCATAGTTGGTGGTGAGGGTTGGAAAATTTTACAAGATTTAGGGCTTAGTGTAGGGAATTCAAATATTAAATCAGTAGCGTTAGCAGATGGGAAGGGTGTAGGAGTGTTAGGTTCTCTGCCTCTCCCGATGGTAGTTGAGGGTAGGTCTATTTTGTTGGATTGTTTGGTTATTCCAAACCTTCCACAACTTTTGATTTTGGGTGCAGATTTCTGGGCACTTGCGGGTATAGTCCCGAATTTAAGATCAGGAGTTTGGAGTTTTTCCGAAGAGCAGAGACTAGCTGCGATATCGGACATAGGTAGTATTAGGGAAAAGTCTGAGTTGAGTGCGGATGAGAGTAAAAAGTTAGAATCTGTTATTGAAGATATGTTTAATAGTATGAGTGAGGGATGAGGATGTACAAATCTCGTAGAGCATAGAATTAGGACGTCCGCAGAAGCGATAAAACAGAGGTATTATCCGGTATCACCGGCGATACAACAACATATAGATAAAGAATTGCAGGAAATGTTGGAGGCAGGGGTTATCGAGAAATCGAAAAGCCCTTGGGCTTCCCTTATACTATTAGTGAAGAAGAAAGACGGTTCTTATCGGTTCTGCGTAGACTATAGGTAGTTAAATGAGGTTACTGATAGGGTTGCTTACCCTCTTCCGTTTATTTCAGCCATTTTGGACAAACTCCGAAATGCTAGGTTTTTGTCTTCCTTAGATATTAAGTCTGCCTATTGGCAGATACCAATGGAGGAAGAATCGAAGAAGTATACGGCCTTTACCGTACCGGGTCGAGGACTTTTTCAATTTTTGAGAATGCCTTTCGGGCTACACAACTCCCCGGCGACATGGCAGAGGTTTATTGACGACGTTCTGGGTCCCGATTTGAAACCGTTCGTCTTCGTATACTTGGATGACATCATCATCGTCACCGATTCTTTCGGAAAACATCTCGAAATATTGCAGGAAGTTTTTAAACGGTTGAGGGAAGCAGGATTAAAAGTAGGTAGGGAAAAGTGTAATTTTTGTAGGCCTTCCTTGAAGTTTCTCGGATATGTGGTAGATAGAAAAGGACTTCATGTCGTTCCTGAAAAGGTCGAAAGTATGGTGAAGATTCCGCCACCCAAGAACGTTAAGGAAGTTAGGAGTTTTGTAGGGACCATTTCACGGTATAGGAGATTTGTACAAAATTTTGCTGGTTTAGTTAGGCCCCTTACTGATTTGTTGAAAAAGAATGAAAAGTTTGTGTGGTCGAATGAGTGCGATGAGTGTTTTAGGAAAGCGAAAGAATGCTTGGTTACGGCACCGATTCTGACCTGTCCAGATTTTTCTCGACCATTTGTCGTTCAGACTGATGCGTCGGATTATGGAATCGGAGCTGTACTGTCGCAAAGTTTTGATGAGGGTGAGAAGGCTATGGCACGTATTATGAGTAGCGTATCAAACGTTCGCTTCTAGGCGAACTGTTCAGCGAACTACAAGCTGCGTGGTATTATGAGTAGCGAACTACAACATTCGCTTTTGATGTGATAGGTACCAACATAAAAAAAGTGAATATTTCATGAAGCCATATGTCAAATTGCTTCGTAATTGTTGTTGATCTGTTAATAGAACATCTTTCTCAATCAAATATTAAAAAAATTATTCGTTATAAGTATGATTAGTAATGTTGATTTGTTTTTTAAAGATGTGGAAGAGAATGAGAGTGCACGGAACAAATTAGTGTGTTAGTTAGGTTTTTTTAAAATTTCATATGTGCAATTTTTTTTTCATTTAAAGTGTTCTCCCTTCTTTTATAAGCTAGCAGGGATCGCTGCTGGCCATTACAACATCATTACTGCATAATTTTTCCTGCAGAGTTTCTTCTTCTATTCTTTATGTTACATTTATATTTGAAGTCGCAACTGCATGGGATCCTTGTGTATTCATTCTTCATTAGAAGATACAGCCAGATGGATTTACTGCATGTTAAAAGCTGAATAAGTAGTCGACTGCCTGTTCTAAAGGCAACAAAGACAATGGCGTATATTGTCCCCTTCCAGTAGCTACAATCACTTTTTTGTTTGCTGACACTTTTGTTTAAGTTTCAATTCGAAATCCAACAAAAACTAGAAACCTATAAGCAAACCTTATGCCATTTTTTTCTCTCACGAGAAAGAGGACCAAGTGAGTTGAGGTCAATTGAAAAACAATTGCTCAATTGCTTTGCGAACTGACTGCTGTTTGTCTTTAATGAATCGAAAGAACAAAGAAGTTAGCATCTTGTTTTTAATAATAAATAAAAACATAAGAACTTTTTTTCTTTTAATTCACTAATTTTTTCCAGAAATGCATCCAAACAGAAACAGTAAACAGTACCTAAACAAACACAAAAAAAAAACAACTCTTCATTCGCTTGCTTTATCACCCATAACTTTCGTTCGACCGATTTTGACGCGCTGGGCGAATACAATATCGAACGTTCGCTACTCATAATTGGTCGATAGCTCTAGTCGATAACTTTTTGACATTTGAAGCGAATTTCATTTAAGCGAGTCGCTACTCATAATACGAAATTATCGAATTCGCTTGGATTTTAGTTCGATTCGCTACTCATAATACGGGCCTATATATGTTATATTAGCCGATCACTAAACAGAAGAGAGAAGAATTACTCAACTACGGAGAAGGAGTGTTTGGCAGTGATGTGGGCCATTGAAAAGTTGAGGCCGTATTTGGAAGGTGTCCAATTTACGGTTATAACTGATCACTATTCCTTGGTGTGGTTGAGTAATCTCAAGAATCCTCAAGGGAGATTAGCGCGTTGGGCCATTCGGCTACAAAAATTCGATTTCAAGATTATCCACCGAAAGGGAAAAGGGCATGTAGTTCCTGACATGTTGTCGCGAGGAGTGCCGGAGTTAGCTGGTATCTCAGAAGCGGATTCTGACCCTTGGATAGTCAAAATGAAATCGGCTGTTGAGAAGGATCCATTGTTATATCCATCGTGCAGAGTTGAGAATGGTAGGCTTTTTAAACATGTCAGAGCGAATCATGTTTTGGTTAATGAAAGTGGTAATGAATGGAAGTTAGTGTTAGGAAAAAAAGATAGGTTAGGGATTTTAGAAAAATGCCATGATGGTCCATTAGCAGGACACATGGGCATACGAAAAACTTTTGCTAGGGTAGTTGAAAAATATTACTGGCCTAAAATGAGAGGAGATATTACCAAATATGTTAGGAATTATAGGACTTGCCAACAGGTGAAGCCGATGAATGAGAAACCAGCTGGTTTGATGACAGAAAGGGAAGGTACTTCAAAACCATGGGAGATGATCTGCGTGGACTTGTTGGGTCCGCTTCCAAAATCATCGAGGGGTTTTATCCACATTCTGACTGTGGTCGACTATTTCACTAAATTCCCTTTGTTGTTTCCGCTTCGGTCTGCAACTGCTAGGTCGGTATGTAAGGAGCTTGAAGAGAATGTGTTTCTTTTGTTTGGTGTTTCGAAATGGATTGTGTGTGATAACGGCCCCCAGTTTCGCAGTAAAGAACTGCAATCCCTTTGTGCAGAGTACGCGTCAACTCTGAGGTACACTGCACATTACCATCCCCAAGCTAACCCTGCGGAAAAAATTAACCAGATAATAAAAACTACCTTGAGAGCGTATGTTTCAGAAAATCATCGGAGTTGGGACTCGCAACTGGCAAAGGTGGCCTGTGCGATCCGAACATAACAACATGAAGTATTAGGTTTTTCCCCTTACTTCGCAAACTCTGGAAGAAACATGGCCACTAGTGGTCGTGATTTCGAATCGAGAGTCGATGGTGAAGAGAGTCACCAATCCCAAGAAGAGATAGGAGCTTCGTTCAAGAAGCTCAGAGATGATATAGCAAAGAAGCTAGGGGCAGCGACTAAGAAGTCGGCCCAGATTTGCAATCTACGCCGGAGAGACACGCAGTATCAACTTGGCAATCTCGTGTGGCGTAGAAACTTTGTACTCTCCGACGCTGCGAACTACTATGCTGCGAAATTGGCACCAAAGTTTGTTGGGCCTTTTCGAATCAGTAAACGTTTGTCGCCTTGGACATACGTACTGAAAGACGATAAAGGGAAAGATAGCGGAACGTGGCATGTTAAAGACCTCAAGCCGTTTGTTGATGAGGCCAATGATAGTAGAAGTCCCTAACTTTGGAAAAATTTTTTTTTGTTTTTTAATTTAAGTTTTAATATAACTACACCCGGTCGTAACATCTTTCCCTTTAATTCTGTTTGCTATTTTTCTTTCTTTTTCTTCTCTCTTTACTTTAACTTTACTTTTGATTGTTTTTCTTTAGCTCATTTTTTTTTTTATTATTATTTATTTCATTTCTTTATACTTCACATCTTCTTCAGTTTTTATTTTTACTTTTTATCTAATTTTCTTCAATTCGGGTTTCTATTTTGCCTTGATGGAACTTTTACTTGTGTTGTATACCCTTCCATTTGTTTCCTCATTTTCCTCTGTGTATGGTAAGCCTTTAGGAAATGGTTTACGTTTCTTGTGAAAAGTAAACACATTTCCTGGGAGGTAAGGGTGGGATTTGTTGCGGTAAAATTTAACACAACAAAAACCATCTTACGATAGTTTGTCCGAAAACCTTATTCTTTTGATTTTGGTCGCAGCTGCATGGTTCTGGGTGAGTTGAGGGCAGTAATAGTCCCATCAACCAGTGGCGTACTCACAGAGAACCCTGCAGAAGCAACCAACCACTTGCGAACAGAACGGGCGGTTCTGTAAAACTCTTTACCCTTCCTCTTCACTCCCTGATTCCTTATACCTACCCCATCTTTCCACCTGGATTGTCATCAATCGTGTCGAGCCAGCAGGTTGGCTGGAGACTCGCACGCAACAGTGTGTATGAATACTGCGTAAAGACAGAAGGAGTCTGTCTCAACTACCCCACACACAAACCTACACTAAACACATCAGATCAAACATCACATACACAAACCACACGGAGAAACAATATTAGAATCCATTATAGCCATCACACATACACACATACTTACACTGAGGCAAACAAACCATTCATCCAACACAAATCATCCATCACACATATATAACTTCATACACACAAATCCGTCATCACACACATACAACAACACTGATACATAAGTTAATCACCACAAAAACATCAATGGCAAAGTACCCAACGAATACACTTTTCAATGGCCGAGTGCCCAACTTTTAGCTTTAACTTTAATTACTAATCGCCACTTAAATTTTGTTGCAGGAAAATCACGTTATTTGTCAGTCTTCCCCTGATAAAAATCTGAACAAAAGTCCACCAGATCTAGATTGTAAAAAAATACGCGATACCAATTTTTCCTCCTTCTCTTCGAAACATTTTGCTACGTCGTTACTAGAAAAATTGTCTGCAGACCCGTTCTGCACATAACTTTTCCTACCACCGATGTAGCTTACCTTTTAGTTGCACAGAATGGGGCATGTCTTCGATTTATCGCTTTCGCTACAAAAAAAAAGGCATTGAACTCTTCCGTCAGCTGTAAGCCGACCATGATTTCCCAAGATCGTGGAAATTTTGTGGCTAAGGGGAATATTGAGAGACAGTAGGGTATTCCAAATAAAACGGTAGTCCTCACACGCAAAACGCTGATTGGTGCTAAATATCCGTAATGGAACCCACTGTGGCTGAATGAACGGCTAAGACAAATCGACGAACATGAGACAGCTTGACAAGAGAGTTGGGGAAGTCACTTCATTGTTGGCTATATAACATAGAGGTTTGGTGAGAAAAAGCGATAAAACGATTGTTAAAGCGATTTGATTTTGATCAGCCATATTGGTTAATTTTTGAGATTTTGTTTTCAAAAGTCCAAGTTACAAGTGTTGTGACTTGTTGGAAAATTAGTAATTTTCTTGTACAATTTGAGTATTTTTTTCGCGTGTGGATAAAGGGTTGTGGCAGAACGGGCCAGTGACAGAATTTCCCACCAGAAAAATCATAAGGAAGTGTCAGAGGACACAGAAGTTCAAGGAGGAACAATTGATTGATCAAAGATAAGTAGAGTGAAATTTTGGTTTGCTATTGATTTGTGCGTGACTTGGTTTGAGCTCTGTGGAATTTTTGAACATAAATCTGGTTGTCTTTTGTGTCGATAATCTCCCGAATTTTGAGGGACTCGCGACCTTTTTCTTTGCCTTACGGCATTTTCAAGACAGCACAATAACGGGCTTTTCTTGCTTCTTTTGTCTTTGGCGAAACTACTGTTTACTTTCTTTCTTTTGCTTTTTCTTAATGTTTTAAAAAAAACTATTGTAACTTTGTTATCCGAAAAGATCTGGGTTTTTAATCCTGAACTTTAAGGTTTTCCCATCACCTCTATCTAAACATTAAAATTTCCATTTTCATACATAACAAAATTATCTTTTGTTTTTTCTCCCACTCAAACTCGTTCTTTCTCCTGGGTTTTAATATTTTTTTTTTTTACTTTTCAGCAAAGGTTTGAAAATTCCTTGTACTAAAAATTTTCTGGCGCCCATGAATATTTCGTTAGCGCTCGTACTAACGAAAACCTACTTACCTCCAATAAATTAAAATCTTACGTATCTACCTCAAATAATAATAATCAACGACTTTTCCACCGAACGCACCCCCAGCTGAGCGGCCGTGGTATCAGCACAAATTGTTGCTGGACACACTTTTCCTTTCCAAGTGAACAAACACACCTTTTTCTATCAAACGTCATTTATAGAAATTTTCCCTCCCGTGCACATCGGTCGTGCAATTGGCTTAATCTTTAATTTCTTTGGGATCGTATATTCCTTTTGTTTTGTTCTAGTCCGCGGTTTATTAGTTCGTATTCATTCTTAACTTTTAACTTGTTAAGTAACTACCAAATATATTAAGAAATATAAAGTTCTGTGGAAAGAAAAAGTGCAACAAGTGGCGCCCAACGTGGGGCCAGTGGAAAAAAAAAGTCTTTTTGTCAAATCAAGCGGTTGTGGTTTGTGAATAAATCTGTGATTGTGTCGTTCTATTGTTTTTTAACTATTTTGAGAATATTTGATTCTGTTGTTTCGTTTTCCACGAGGAAAACAGTTTTGGTTCTGTGAGAAGTTTTGTTGTGAATTTTCGTCTGTGGATAAGTATACGTACATACATTCGTACATGCAGTATACGTTCAACAAGTAAGGTGTTATTTTTCTTTTTTCCCTCATTATTATTGTCGTTTGCACAGCATACGGCTGGTAGCAAACAAATTATTATTAATATATTTTGTCGCTTGCATTTTCATATATATATATTTTGTTACCTTTGGCATTTATCTACATAACATTATATACTTTATTATATTTCGTGCATTATCAAACTGCGGGATTCTTTTTTTCCAATTAGAGTTTTCTGGGTGAGCTGCTAGAAGATATCGTAGTGTGTGTAACTGTGTATGTGACTGCGATTGCAATCGCCAATTTCAGAGTTGCCGTGAATTTTTTTTTTAGAGCGAAAAATATTTTGTTGATTAGTTTGTGGAAAAGTAGTAACTTGTTTTTTGTGTAGGAATTATTATTTCCAGTGTTAAGTAGAGTGAGGAGAAATTTAAAAAAAAGTTGTAGGTTTAATTTTTTTCTAGTTTTTTTTAATTGAGGACTTTTGAAGTTTTTTTAGAGTAGGGATCAAAAGTGTTTTTGAAAACAATTGCTATTTTTTTTTTTGTGAAAGTTTATTAGAGTTAGTAACTGAGAAGTTTGATTTTTTTTTTTGTTTTATGAGACAGATTGTTTAGTAAAAGTTTTAAAATGAATATCGGTAGGCTATCTGCAGACGAACTGGCATATGGGATGCAGATTCGTGGTCTGAAAGTGGGTACAGTGAAAGTGATGAGGAAAGCCCTCAGATCTTCAAGAGTGTTAGAGTATCGGGGGACATTGGAAAACTCGAACAGTTATCCGTTTAGCTTTGAAGAGGATAGAGAGTCTGTGATAGCAAAGACGGAAGAGATTAGGATTCCTTGGGAAGATCCTCCGAAAGATCCGAAATCTTCAGAATGTGTTAAAATAATTACAAAGATTGAGTAGGCATTAGGTCGTATTGGTAGGGCAGTGTGTGAGGATGAGAAGGATGAAGAGGAACAGAGCGAGTTAAAAAATGAATTGTTGATACTATTAGGAATACTTTTGGGTGATAGTGGAGATAGTGACTTAGAGGATGAAATTCCGAAGAAGGTCGTAGCATCAGGAGTTGCAGTTGGCCGCTCGGTGAGTGTAAGTCCATCATGCGGCAATGCGATAAATGGGAATGTAGGAAGATCTTGTGAGGAAGCAAGTGTTAGTGGAACTGGTCGTGTGAATGAAGGTGGCCGGAGGAATGGTGTGACGAATGAGAGGTTGTCGGGTGGGCTTATGAACGAGGAAACTCGACGTGAGAGTGAGAGTGATGCTCGCATTAGAGAACTAGAAAAAGAAATTGAATTGATGTGATTGTTGAGAGAGACTGATAGGGAGATTAGATTGAACAGGGAAGAAGAGGGAGAAACTAAAAAGAAGAAGAAGGTTAACCAACCGGTTGAACCAGGAACGTCAAGGGGGCAAAGTACAACAGGCAGCAGGAACCAGCTTGCCACTACAACAGAAAATTAGAGCAGTTTAGTAAATTTAGTTGGTTTAGGAACTAGTAGGGAGGTTTTAGGGAATAGGAGGATAGGTGATGCTGAAGCTTCAATAGGTGAAGCAGCTTATAGGGATGAACCAGTTAGTAATGCTTCAAATGTATGGTTTTTAGAGCAATTAGTTAATGGTATGAATGTTTTGAATGTGTCGAAGGTAAATATTCTGAGCGAATTGGAAAATGAAATTTTAAGTTTTCAGGTGAGTCAGATAGTATTTCGTTGAATGCGTTTTTGGAAAGGGTCGAGGAACTTCGTTTTGCTAACGATGTTCCGGTAGCCCAGTTGTTTAGGTAAGCGACAGTATTACTCACGGGGAAGGCCCTTATGTGGTACCGAAGCGTGAGGGAAGACTTATCAACCTGAGGAGAGTTGGTAAGGGAATCGAAGGCGGAGTTCCTACCCACGAACTACGATGATCTCCTCTTGGAGGAGATTAATCGTCGTTCATAAGGGAAAGACGAAACCTTAGGGGGGTATTTAGCAGTGATGAGGACGTTATTTAGGCGGTTGTCGGAACCGATTTCAGAGGGAAGAAAACTGGCAATTTTGAAAAAGAACGTGGACCCATTCTTCCAACAGCTGATTGCGTGCGCCAAGCCGGCAACGGTGAAGGAACTCGCATCACTGAGTAGGGAGCTGGACACGCTAAAGGTAAATATGGATACGGTTACCCCACCATCGTAAGGAAAGAATCTTCTTGAACCAGAGTGTGGTTACAAACCGGTTGCGGCTGTGCAACAACGGGTTGCTGTCGTAGACCCTGCACCGGAGAACCCTCAGCGTCGTGTTAAGTGTTTTAATTCCAATCAGGAAGGCCATTTCTCGTCTAATTGTTCTGTTCCTAGGAAGTGTTTTGGATGTGGTGCTAAAGGTGTTTCTCAGCGTGATTGTAGGCGTTGTTCGGGAAATGGGTAACGGGCTCTCGGGTCAGCAGGCCGAGTAGCTCGTCGGAATTAGATAGGTCGCCTGCTGGCGACCAGTTGGAGGACATTCAGTTAGGTTTTACTCTGGCGGCAAGTGAAAGGGACATAAGGCCATATTTAGGAGTTTTTATTTATGGGATTAGGTTTTTAGGGCTACTAGATTCAGGTACCTCCCGAACCATAGTTGGTGGTGAGGGTTGGAAAATTTTACAAGATTTAGGGCTTAGTGTAGGGAATTCAAATATTAAACAGTAGCGTTAGCAGATGGGAAGGGTGTAGGAGTGTTAGGTTCTCTGCCTCTCCCGATGGTAGTTGAGGGTAGGTCTATTTTGTTGGATTGTTTGGTTATTCCAAACCTTCCACAACTTTTGATTTTGGGTGCAGATTTCTGGGCACTTGCGGGTATAGTCCCGGATTTAAGATCAGGAGTTTGGAGTTTTTCCGAAGAGCAGAGACTAGCTGCGATATCGGACATAGGTAGTATTAGGGAAAAGTCTGAGTTGAGTGCGGATGAGAGTAAAAAGTTAGAATCTGTTATTGAAGATATGTTTAATAGTATGAGTGAGGGATTAGGATGTACAAATCTCGTAGAGCATAGAATTAGGACGTCCGCAGAACCGATAAAACAGAGGTATTATCCGGTATCACCGGCGATACAACAACATATAGATAAAGAATTGCAGGAAATGTTGGAGGCAGGGGTTATCGAGAAATCGAAAAGCCCTTGGGCTTCCCTTATACTATTAGTGAAGAAGAAAGACGGTTCTTATCGGTTCTGCGTAGACTATAGGTAGTTAAATGAGGTTACTGATAGGGTTGCTTACCCTCTTCCGTTTATTTCAGCCATTTTGGACAAACTCCGAAATGCTAGGTTTTTGTCTTCCTTAGATATTAAGTCTGCCTATTGGCAGATACCAATGGAGGAAGAATCGAAGAAGTATACGGCCTTTACCGTACCGGGTCGAGGACTTTTTCAATTTTTGAGAATGCCTTTCGGGCTACACAACTCCCCGGCGACATGGCAGAGGTTTATTGACGACGTTCTGGGTCCCGATTTGAAACCGTTCGTCTTCGTATACTTGGATGACATCATCATCGTCACCGATTCTTTCGGAAAACATCTCGAAATATTGCAGGAAGTTTTTAAACGGTTGAGGGAAGCAGGATTAAAAGTAGGTAGGGAAAAGTGTAATTTTTGTAGGCCTTCCTTGAAGTTTCTCGGATATGTGGTAGATAGAAAAGGACTTCATGTCGATCCTGAAAAGGTCGAAAGTATGGTGAAGATTCCGCCACCCAAGAACGTTAAGGAAGTTAGGAGTTTTGTAGGGACCACTTCATGGTATAGGAGATTTTTACAAAATTTTGCAGGTTTAGTTAGGCCCCTTACTGATTTGTTGAAAAAGAATAAAAAGTTTGTGTGGTCGAATGAGTGTGATGAGTGTTTTAGGAAAGCGAAAGAATGCTTGGTTACGGCACCGATTCTGACCTGTCCAGATTTTTCTCGACCATTTGTCGTTCAGACTGATGCGTCGGATTATGGAATCGGAGCTGTACTGTCTCAAAGTTTTGATGAGGGTGAGAAGGCTATGGCACGTTTTATGAGTAGCGTATCAAACGTTCGCTTCTAGGCGAACTGTTCAGCGAACTACAAGCTTCGTGGTATTATGAGTAGCGAACTACAACATTCGCTTTTGATGTGATAGGTACCAACATAAAAAAAGTGAATATTTCATGAAGCCATATGTCTAATTGCTTCGTAATTGTTGTTGATCTGTTAATAGAACATCTTTCTCAATCAAATATTAAAAAAATTATTCGTTATAAGTATGATTAGTAATGTTGATTTGTTTTTTAAAGATGTGGAAGAGAATGAGAGTGCACGGAACAAATTAGTGTGTTAGTTAGGTTTTTTTAAAATTTCATATGTGCATTTTTTTTTCATTTAAAGTGTTCTCCCTTCTTTTATAAGCTAGCAGGGATCGCTGCTGGCCATTACAACATCATTACTGCATAATTTTTCCTGCAGAGTTTCTTCTTCTATTCTTTATGTTACATTTATATTTGAAGTCGCAACTGCATGGGATCCTTGTGTATTCATTCTTCATTAGAAGATATAGCCAGATGGATTTACTGCATGTTAAAAGCTGAATAAGTAGTCGACTGCCTGTTCTAAAGGCAACAAAGACAATGGCGTATATTGTCCCCTTCCAGTAGCTACAATCACTTTTTTGTTTGCTGACACTTTTGTTTAAGTTTCAATTCGAAATCCAACAAAAACTAGAAACCTATAAGCAAACCTTATGCCATTTTTTTCTCTCACGAGAAAGAGGACCAAGTGAGTTGAGGTCAATTGAAAAACAATTGCTCAATTGCTTTGCGAACTGACTGCTGTTTGTCTTTAATGAATCGAAAGAACAAAGAAGTTAGCATCTTGTTTTTAATAGTAAATAGAAACATAAGAACTTTTTCTCTTTACAATTTGAGAATTTTTCTCGCGTGTGGATAAAGGGTTGTGGCAGAACGGGCCAGTGACAGAATTTCCCACCAGAAAAATCATAAGGAAATGTCAGAAGACACAGAAGTTCAAGGTGGAACAATTGATTGATCAAAGATAAGTAGAGTGAAATTTTGGTTTGCTATTGATTAGTGCGTGACTTGGTTTGAGCTCTGTGGAATTTTTGAACATAAATCTGGTTGTCTTTTGTGTCGATAGTCTCCCGAATTTTGAGGGACTCGCGACCTTTTTCTTTGCCTTACGGCATTTTCAAGACAGCACAATAACGGGCTTTTCTTGCTTCTTTTGTCTTTGGCGAAACTACTGTTTACTTTCTTTCTTTTGCTTTTTCTTAATCTTTTAAAAAAAACTATTGTAACTTTTTTATCCGAAAAGATTTGGGTTTTTAATCCTGAACTTTAAGGTTTTCCC
This sequence comes from Melanostoma scalare, assembly GCA_949752695.1. Taxonomy (NCBI): domain Eukaryota; kingdom Metazoa; phylum Arthropoda; class Insecta; order Diptera; family Syrphidae; genus Melanostoma; species Melanostoma scalare. The sequence continues at coordinate 114,914,214 of OX456985.1, forward strand.
ATCACCTCTATCTAAACATTAAAATTTCCATTTTCATACATAACAAAATTATCTTTTGTTTTTTTTCCCACTCAAACTCGTTCTTTCTCCTGGGTCGTATTTTCTTTTATTTTACTTTTCAGCAAAGGTTTGAAAATTCCTTGTACTAAAAATTTTCTGGCGCCCATGAATATTTCGTTAGCGCTCGTACTAAAGAAAACCTTCTTACCTCCAATCAATTAAAATCTTATGTATCTACCTCAAATAATAATTAATCAAAGACTTGTCCACCGAACGCACCCCCAGCTGAGCGGCCGTGGTATAAGCACAAATTGTTGCTGGACGCGCTTTTCCTTTCCAAGTGAACAAACACACCTTTTTCTATCAAACGTCATTTATCGAAATTTTCCCTCGCGTGCACATCGGTCGTGCAATTGGCTTAGTCTTTAATTTCTTCGAAATCGTATATTCCTTTTGTTTTGTTCTGGTCCGCGGTTTATTAGTTCGTATTCATTCTTAACTTTTAACTTGTAAAGTAACTACCAAATATATTAAGAAATATAAAGTTCTGTGGAAAGAAAAATTGCAACAACTCTGCCTTTTTTGGTCTTCTTTGGTTGTTGTTGTTGTGGCTTTTTCTGATGCTCTGCTTGCTGCTCCTGCTGATGTCTGGGTATCGTTGTCGCGGCTTTTATAGCCGCGGTCCCTCGTGGCTGCTCATAGAAAGCAGTTTTTTTACTTCAGCTTTTTTAGTTGAAGTCCCGCGTTGCTGCACGGGTGCACTTTATTTATTAGCAGCCTTTTTTGCTGCTGTTGACTGCTGTTTTGTTGCAGTTTTGTTTGCAGATAATGCTTTGATTTGCTCTTGAGCGTTTTCTTTCGGCACAGACTGTTTTTGTCTTGCCTCGCTTTCATTTTTTCTACGGGCCTCTTGCCTTGCCTTTATTTCGCTTATCTCCTTACTAAGGTGCTGTATTATTAACGTAGGTGATTGTACTCGCTTATCTTCATTACTATTATTTTTTTCTTCTTCGTCATCTGCTGGGGCAGCGAAAGAATTACCACACCCTGTATAGCGGCCTTCTCCACCGTTTGATTCGTAATCAAACGTTGTTTTTAGGCATTCCTCGCTATCAGAACTATAAAAAATAAAAAATAAATAGGTTGGCGCAACAGAGCGAGGAGCCCCTGGGCCAAGCGCTTTTCTCACAACCATCCTTTGTGAGGGAATGGAGGGGACCTACAATTTTCTGCCGGTTCCGAAAGGCTAATTGAGAAAGCGCTTTTCATGGCAATGAATATTAACGGAGGACTTGCCAAATCCTCGCGAAAGGTGATACCCGTAGAAAAAACATTTTTGCCTCTGGTGGGATTCGAACTCGAACCTCTGGATTAACAGGCGGACATGGTTTCAGTTCAGTTTTAAATTCATTTTTATTGTATATCACTTATAACTACTTACATGCTAACAAAAATGTTTAAACTAGCTTACATAATAACTTAATTAACTTACTGACCCTAGGCGGGTACTCTAAATTACGCAATAACTTATTTCTATTGCCTTTCGGCCTAAAGATACAATATAACTATTTCAACCTAGAACTAATATTAAAACTAAGAAAGTTTAAAAAACTTAGTTTCCAAGATCAATATTTTTTGGTTTTTCTTAAAATTACTTACAACTAATTAAAACTACTTAAAACTAATTAACACTACTTAAAACTAGAGCAGCCATAGTAGCTTTTTATATTTTTTTTGTTTTTGTTTTTTGTGTTTTATAATTTTTTTTGGGATTTTGTGTTTTTTCTATTTTTTTTTTTAATTTTGGGGACGCACAGTCATTTTTACATTTTTTTTTATTTTTATTTTTTTACAATTTTTTTTTGATTTTCGACGCCGCAATAATTTTTATAATTTTTTTTTTTTTTTAGTTTTTATAATTTTTTTGGTTGCCACTGTGCCCACCCCCTATACCCTAAGTCTTACACACTAAACCTTTGTAAGCCAGACATAGGCGACTCGCTATCCGTAACATTTTCCCTATGTTGCTCAGACAACCGCCAGAACATATTCGACGTTTTGATAACGTCCCGTCGATCGCGATCTGAAACCGCCCTACTGTACCGGAGGAGCTCTTCAACTTCTCCGCCTACTGCGGCGACGTCCCGGCTGTAAAGGAGCCGTCGTTCTACGGACTTACGGCAGACGTGGTAGATTAACGGAACCGCCAATCAGTCCTGTATCAAACCTATCATGTCAAAATAGAGGAAAGCCTCCGGTGGGACAAAGCCACTGAAACGTGTTCTCTCCATATATTCTATGTTGGGGTAGTAAGCCCCAAATATCAGGCCATTGTTCGAAGACATCGCCCTTGCAGTGTGACCCCGAGTCAGTTTTATCATGAAGTTGTCGATTCTGTTTATTTGAGCCCCGTTGTAAGGGACCTCATTAGGATAATATTTTCTGGACTCCGACTCTGGTGTTCTGTGCAATCCAAGACAGGTACGCAGACACTGTCTCTCAAACACCCGAATCTTTTCCATTTGAGACGCTGTAACATTGAACCACACAGGGCACCCATAGACAATCATTGGCCTTATGAGGGCCATGTAGCAAATCACCTTCACTCTGCTATCAAGTTGACTGCTGTGAAACAGTCGCCTTGTCAGAGCAAAAGCTCCTCTAGCCCTGGCCAGAGCCGCATCCATATGTTTGTTAAAATATAGATACTGATCTAGCCAGATGCCCTGGTACTTGACTACTACTTTGCTTGGCAGTGGGTGGCCATGTAGATCAACGATCACCAGCTTTCGCCAGTTCTTTTTCGTATCCCTTGAGGCCTGAGCCAACGAGGTTCTAAACACAATTGTTTCCGATTTCTGGAAGTTGATTTTCAACTTCCAGTCATCGCAATATTGCTGAATCTTATCGAAGTCACGCTGCAAGAGTATTCTGATGACCTCGATCTTTGGACCTGTTCTGTACGCTATTAGGTCGTCGGCGTACGCTATGGCATGGTGAAGGGAACCAATTAGATCGCCGGTGAAAATGCTAAAAAAAATAGGCGAATTCACCGCCCCCTGTTGTAGACCGTTCTGTATTTTAAAAGTTCTGGTAGAAGTTATGTTGCAACTTTTCACAACAAACGTTCTACCATGAAGCGTGTCATTCAGAATATAAAGCAGTGGTTTACTCATGCCATATCTGATCAACTTATAGAAAAGACCGTCTAACCAAACGGTATCGAAAGCCTTCTCCAAGTCAACCAGACATGCACCCGTTCACTGATTTTTAGCTTTGTTCCATTGAATATCTGATACTAGTTTAGACGCGGCATGTGTGGTATCATGGCCCGCCTTAAAACCGAACTGATTTTCAGGAATAATATGTTTGTCCTCAGCCCATGTGGACAGAGCTCTATTGAGAACTTTCTCGAATACCTTGCTGATACTCGGGAGAAGACTATTTGACCGGAGATTTGCTGGATTGGAACCATCCTTCCCTTTTTTAAGGAGAGGATGGACCACTGCCGTCTTCCAACGCACTGGATAATATGCATTATTCAGCGCATTGTTGAACAACGTGGTGATATGTCCACCGCTTCCGAAGGGACGTTTCGCAGCACAACATTGGGTATGTCGTCGACTCCTGTTGACTTCTTTTTCTTTATTTTGTGAAAGATGTCCAAGAGGTCCATCTTAGAAACGAACAGGGTGTTATCCCCGTTTCGCTGGGCGATGACTGCATTTGCAAGTCGGTCGTCATTGAACCTAATGAAACCAGGATTCTCGGATCGCCAATGCGAGATCTCGTCTCTAAGATAGAAGTGTCCAACGAAGGCTCTATTCTCAAGGTCGTAATTCGGGCGAATGCACTCATTCACCTTATATACTCGCTCGAAAACAGCACCCACCGTCTCTACCTTCTCTTGAGCATCTTCCACTATAAATTGGTCATCATCCAAGATGGCCTCATCCGGATCTATCCCTATTGTCATAAGTAAGTTTCTGTTCTCTGTCGTCCTTTGGAGTTTAATACCCTGAAGGTCATTTTGATCTTTTCTCCTAAAAATTTTATTTATTTCTGGAAACATACTCGTTGTTGGCCTGCACAGCCCGAATTTTGTTGTTCCAGAAAAGAGATATAGATATTCTGTAATTTTCTTTAATTAACTGTTGGAGATTTTTGATCTGTGACTTCAGAGTTCTAATCTCCAAATCGTGTCGGTCAGTAAACCTCCTGTGCAAGAGTTTGAGTCTTGACAGGAGTCTACTTTTTTGTTTGTAAAGTGCGTCAATTGTCGCGTTTCTGTACATGTTCGTCGAGTCAAGTTGCCTATATTTAGGAATTGTGCTGTCCATTGTACTACGGATTGCATCCTCCATACGTTGCAGGTACCCATCGATCTCAACGTTCGACAGATTCCTGTTGCATGGTGGCGCAATACCGTTAGAACGAAGTTCCCTTGAGACGGCACCAGAAAAGCGCGGCCAACGTGTCTTACCGTAGTTGTAAGAGTGCGTTGGCACGTACTCCTCCAGTTCCACAATGTCGTTCGGAAGCAGTATGACGGCGGCAAGTCCACAGTGGTCACTGTCGTACTCAACCGTCGTCAAACAATTTTTCGTCCGTCGAAGAATGTCGTCGGTCAGTTTCAGTCTTGAGTCTAAAAGCAATAGATCCAAATAAGAACCACTTCGAGGATATGAAGGCCTGTCAGTAGCTAGCAGATCGACTTTACACTCAATGCTGTGGAGCCCCAGCCAATTAAATTGCTGGGTCCCCCTTGGATTGGCTAATTGATTTCCCCAATCTTGGTGTTTAGCATTGTAATCACCGGTCAAAAGGAAATAGTTTTCATCCGAGTTCAGATTCAGACATCGAAAAAGCGTTTCGATCTCTGTTATAAAACATCAGAGTTGGGAAATAATGATTACTTTGTGTAATGGATTACCGGTTTCAATTACAATTACATGTAATGGGTAATTGAAAATTTTCAATTACAATTACATGTCATGGTTAATTGAAATTTTTCATTTACAATTACATGTAATGGTTAATTGAAATTTTTCAATTACCCATTACATGTAATTGGAAAAGTAATGCTTTTTTCCAAGTAATTGAAGAAAACACACCGCTAACTACTTTTTTAGTAATTGATTACTTCAATTGTAATGCATTACATGCTTTTCAATTACAAATTCGTATATATAATTTTTTTTTATTCATAGTCAATGGTAATTATTGTTTTAATCTACTTTTTTAGCAAGATAATCGCGAAATCGCACTTTTTATTTTTTTTTTTTTTATTTTTATTTCGTCAAATATTTTCATAATAGTTTGTCATCGCACATTTTACATTTTCAGAGATTTGGTATAATATACCTTTCAGCTATAACATTATCTAATTTTTTTTAAGAATTTTTATTTTATACATTATTTTAATTTAGGAGGAAAGACGAGTAAAACCCCCTATCTGACAAAAAAAGCATATAGCGTTACGTATACGCACGTTATGGCAATAGTAAGCCATGTATATAATTTTTATTTTTATTTGCATTGATTATGCAATAATTAAATAAATGAATGAATAAATAAATAAATAAATAAATAAATAAATAAATAAAAAAAATATATAAATCAATAATAAATTAATACATAATTAACAAATTAATAAATAAATAAGTAGGTAAATTAAATAAATAAATAAGTTAATAAATAAATAAGTAAATAAATAATAAACAATATAAACAAATATGTAAACATAAACATAAATAAATAAGTTAACAAAATAGGAAAAGTGAATTAATAATAAATAAATAAATAAATAAATAAATAAGTATATAAAATAATCAGTAATAAATAAACAAATAATTATAATTGAATAAATACCTAAACAGTCTTATATTTGATTTAATAATTAGTTTTAACAAACATTTGTATATCACAGAATTTCACATATTATTTGCATAAAAGCCAGAAACATAAAAAGATGTGTACGCTTATCACAGATTAGAATATAGTTGATTAATCAACGGATTATCAACACAATCACAACTGTTCCTGAATTTAATTTTTAGCTTTTCTATTCGGTCAGAAATCAATTCAACATTAGCTCTTCTGTGAAGATCTAGGGTGGAATAATGCCACGGAAGATTAAACATCATTTTGAGTATTTTATTTTGAGATATTTGAAGTTTTTTTATGTGACATTTAGCACAATGTCCCCAAACCGGACACCCATACAGTAACAACGCTTGGAAGATAACTTTTTGTATAGTAATTTTATTTTCGATAGATAACTTCGAGTTTCTATTAATAAAAGGTAAAAGGTAAATATAAGGTAAAGTAATCTAATGGCAATGTTTACCTTATTCAATGTTTTAAGTACGTGATCACTGAATGTAAGTTTTGAATCAAGGTGTATACCGAGGTACTTAACTGTACGTTCCCAAGGAATTTTTGTGTCAAGTACTTTAAGCTCTGTGCTTGGAATGTAACAAGCTTTTCTTTTTCTTGAAAAAAAGATTGCTTGCGTTTTTCTTGCATTAAGCTTAATTTTCCATTTCTTGTAGTACTGTTCCAATGAATTTATCGCAATTTGAAGATTATTCTCGATATCAAGAGCGAATTTATGCGATGTAAATATTGCAGTGTCATCGGCAAACACAGCTATATCACAATTTGTTGCACAAGGAATATCAGACGTGTACAAATTAAACAAGGATGGACCAAGGACTGAACCTTGGGGGACACCAAATTCAAAACGGATTAAACTAGAAACACCACTAAAGACTTTGACCTTAAAACACCTATGAGACAAAAAACTTTGGATTATTTTACAAAGATACATAGGAAAATTAAATTTTATGATTTTATAAATAAGACCATTGTGCCAAACGGAATCGAAAGCTTTCTCGATGTCTAATAAAACCATTCCGGTTAACCTGCCTTCTTCACGATTAATTTTAACGTGATTGCAGATTCTTTTGACCTGGTGCGAGGTGCTATGTTGTTTTCTAAAGCCAAACTGCTCATTTGGAAGTAATTTTTTTTCAACAGCAAAATGTGAAATTTTTTTCCTGCAAGATTCTTTCGTACATTTTGCTCAAGGTGCTTAGTAAGCTTATTGGCCTGTAGCTATCAGGACTATCTGGAGGTTTTCCAGCCTTAAGAATAGGAATGACTTCTGCTTGTTTCCACACACTCGGGAAATATTGCATCTTAAGACAAGCATTCATAATAAAAGTCAAAAACGCTACTCCAGTGCTAGGTAAGTGTTTGAGATAGATATTTTTCAGCTTATCTAATCCACCTTTTTTGTTAGGCTTTAAAGTTTTTATTAAACTTCTTATATCTCCATTATTTACGAAAACATTCAAGGGAGTATTTTCATAACGCGCGTTGAAGACATCGATAACATCATTTACCATACTATTTGTACTGCTATCACCTAAATCTTTCGAAACTTCATGATTTTTAGAAAAGACGTGAGCCAACTCTGTAGCCTTCTCATTATCAGTGAATAATGCTCGAAGAGGAGTTTTCAAAGATGGTATGCTTCTATTTTTATTTTTAATTATCCTTACAATGTTCCAAAAAGGCTTGGCATTTTTATCGAGAACGTTAAGTTTTTTGTTCCATTCTTCATGCCTATGTTTTTCTATCGAGGCAGTAATTCTGTTGTTAAAATATCTAACCATGTTGCGTGAAAAAGGTTGTCGATACCTTTGCCAATTCCTTCTGTGGATGTTCCTCAACTTAATAAGTTCTAGAACATGATCAGGCAATTTATTAAAAACATCTTTTTTTATTGTTTTGGGAACACTTTCTTCAATAGAAATATTCACAGTCTCAGTAAATTTGTGAACAGCGGAGTCTACTTCCGTTGCACTTGAAATACTTTCGACGTTAGTGGAAATATTACCAAGCCTCGTATTAATTTTTGACTTAAAACTGCCCCAATTAGTATTTTTAAGGTTTTGTATGTATTGCACTTTTTTTACACCCGACCAAAGAAGACGACAAAAAACAGGATTATGGTCAGAGCTTAGTGCATTAACAGAAATTGGAGATGTTATTTGACTGGATATGTTAGTAACAAATATATCAAGGACTGAAGGAATACCACGAGAACCTGCTGGGAAATAAGTTGGACTGGGAGGAAACAAAATTGACATAGGAAGCGTAAGGGATAGGTTAGACAGAATATTGCCCCAAGAGTTTGCTTTCATACAACCCCAATCCCTATGACGACAGTTAAGGTCACCCCCAATTAAAAAATCTTCCTTTAACACGAAAAATTTTGTTAAGTCGGATTTTAATAATTTTCTTTTCAGTTCGTTTGACGAACCCCCAGGAAAATATACACAAAATATTTTTATTTTCTTTTGATTTCTTAAATTTACTTCAATACCGATGTTTTCCACACAACGCGTTTGAAAGACCGGTTGGAGCGAATGTTGAATTGATTTCTTAACTAGCAGAGCAACACCGCCACCTCTATCTTCATTTCTATCCATTCGATAGCAAATGTAATCAGAAGAGGGCAATTTTATATTTGATTTAAGCCAAGTTTCCGTGACCAAAGCAACATCTATTTTATTTACATTCAGAAAATTTATAAATTCTAAATATTTTTTACGAATGCCTTTTGCATTCCAAGTAATTAATCTTATGTATTTGTCGTCCATCATATTACTTAACATTTTTTGAATACAAAAACTTAGTCGCTAAATGTGCGATGACATTAAATTGATCTAGTTTATTTCTACATTTGGATAAGTTTGTAATCATCTCCATGCAAAGAGAGTTAAGTTCATCAACAGAGAAAAGTGAGTCATCATTGCTTTGGCAGCCAGTATTGTTGTCTTGCAGTGCAGCAGATTTTGCCCAAGCATTACTTGTGTTCTGCTTCACACTTTGTTTACGATGTGGAAGCGAAGGAAAGTCAGCCATAGAATTAAAGCAGACCGGTTGCTGTTGTTGCATTGCATGGTTATTGGAAGAACTATGCACTTGCATTTGTACATGACTTGCAGGTGTAAAATTTTTTCGGCCTGATGGATTTTTTTTCATCTCCATGTACTTGGTTCTGTAAGCACATGCGAGATCAGTGGATTTGTGAATGCCGTTGCAGTTTGCACACTTGATCGTAGATGAGTTCGGGCATTCGGAAGTCTTGTGTGCTCCCGCACACGTCCCACAATGTGTTTTAATGTGGCAGTTTCTCTCGCCGTGCCCGAACATCTGACAATTATGACATTGCGTAGGCTTACCTTTTGCTTTACGTTGAAAGTTCCAACTAATTTGTGTGTGGAAAATAGTGCGATAACTTTTTTTTAGCTCGTTTAATTTAACTGTGCAATTTTCCAGTGAAACAATGTAAAAAGTGTCTTCATACTGGTCGTATTTCTTATTAATTTTTTTGATTTCGATGCATTTAAGACCGATTTTAATTAATTCGTTTTTAAGTTCACTTACATCCATATCTTGTAGGCCATAAAGAACCACTTTGAAGTGTTTATTTTGTTGTAAATCATGAGAGAAAAATTGGCAGTTCTCTTCATGAAGTATACTGATTACCAAGTTAAATGATTCAACACTTTCACACACGATTTTAATACCGATAGATAATTTTTTTATTGAATAATTTGCAAGTTGAAGAGTTTTCATTAGTTTATGCACATATTCAATGGGTTTTTGAATTAGTTTGATTGGAGGCACATACACTTTTTTTTCTTTTGGCGATACGACATCGTCCATTTCATCATTATCTGAGTCCGGGAGACATTGAAGGGGACTATAATAATTGCCTCTAGAGGTCTTTTGAGATGCACTAGTGCTGGCCATGTTAAGTCGAAACTTTTTATCCGGGGACAAACCTTTGTCCTCGGTTTTTCTGAGCCGTTTACTTATATTGACTAATTTTCACGATCTTCGGGAGAAAAGAAAAAAAACACGTCAATCGCAGCAGAGAGCTGGGAGTAAACTGCGAAATCGCACTTTATTCTCCAACTTTCTGACAGCTTTTCACCACTAACTTTGTATTGTAAGGAGTTGCCAAAAATGATCCACCAGAAGGGTTTCAGAGAATACCCTCCCCTACAAAATAATAGAAAACACAATACTCTACGACAATTAGTAAACGAGAAAATGGCTTTTGAAAGTAGAAATGTTTTTCTTTTCAAAACGGCGGACAACGCAGAAGTTTTTGTTGTTATAATTTCCGAATTCAGACTCTCCAAATGCTACTCTTCACTAAAAAAGAAGGAATTTGACACAGTACCTGTTCAATGCTTTAATTTCGTTCAATTTTGTTTAATTTTAAAAATGTAATTGAGCAAATTAGATGACCAATTACATTTTTGTGTAATGATTACTGAAAAAAGTAATCATTACAGCATTTTTTCAATTATTTTGGTTTTTAATTACATAATAAGTAATTGAATTCCAAGTAATTGAAACTTTTCAATTAAAAGTAATGGGTAATTGAATTTTTCAATTACAATTACATGTAATGGTTAATTGAAATTTTTCAATTACAATTACAAGTAATTGTAATTGAAATTTTTTGTAATCATTATTTCCCAACTTTGTAAAACATGAAGTTTGAGAAGCTCCCGGCGGTGCATAGAGCGAGGCCACATACAATCGCCTCCCCTGTTGGAGAGGGATGCAAATGATACACGATTCCAGCAACCGGAATCGACGTACTTCACCGCTATATATTACCTTATGAGCAATGCCCTTACGTAAGAAGATCGCAACCCCACCCGCGAGAGTCGAGTTGGGTCGGCCTTCCTTATGATAATGTAATTGTTATCCATCAGTTTGTGATGCTGATTTAGCCTAGTTTCGCTAACCATACATACATCAGGACGTTGGTCTTTTAACAACTCAAGGATGTTGGTTCGTCGTTCTATCCTAACTAGCGAATTCACATTCACGGCTAGGATCTTAAAAGGCCTCTCTGGCAGCGCGCCCGTTAACCTAAAAATTGCGCAAGCGACGGCACTGCACGGTAGATCAAGTCCACCCTACGCGCCTGCTAACTTATTTGCCGTGATAGTTCACTCATTTGTGCCTGAATGACACGCAGAGCGACCATCACCTCTGACTCCCCAGTAGCTGCCTTTGACACAGATGGCTGTGCGGCCTCTTTCTGGGGAGGTTGTACCGTTTTCCCAGCTCCACCCGCCATTTGGGCGTAGGAGACTTGGGGAACGACGGCCCTAGGAGTCGGTCTGGCTGTATGCCTTCCCTCGTCCTTGGTTACTGTTGGAGCAGCTTTTAATGATTTTTTAATAACTTGGTATCGAGGACATCCCCGATAGTTAGCAGGGTGTCCATCTCCACCACAGAGAACACATTTCAATTGGGTCTTATCTTCGACCCTTTCCTCACCGAGCTTGCACTCTTTTTCTTTGTGGTTCTCTCCACACTTAACGCACTTCGACTGCATTTGGCAGTTGAATGCGGCGTGCCCGAACCGTTGGCAACGAAGACATTGTAAAATGTCTCCGTGCCTGTTTATTTTTTCCCATCTTACCATCTGGTAGTCCAGGACGGAGATTTTCCTTAGACTCTCCAGACGGCTACTGGGAGATAGGGTGACGAGGAACATCGGCAATAGCCGCCTCTCCCGTCTAGCCTTAGTCGTGGTGAACGATTTGACCCCGATAAACTCGAGATCGTCGCTCGCCAACCTGCGGAGTTCCGCTAAGAGCTCCTCTGGGTCAGAGGTAGGCTCTACCCCTTTCCAAAAGCATACTTTTGGGCTTCTCCTCTTTGGGAGTAAAAGTGAAATGTTCGGTGGTTGTTGTTTGCAACAACTCCCGAACGATCTTGTGGTCACCAATGTTTTCACATTGGATCGCATGTCGATCTTGTCCTAAACGCTTAATAACAAATTTATCGCCTATGGCGGACTTACATAGGTTTAATGTTGCATTCAGATCCATTCTGTGGGTGTTGATGGGGGGCACCCTGCTCTTAGTTGCTGTCTTTCTTTGCTGCTGCTGTTGTTGTGCTGGCTGTTGTTGTTGTTGTTGTTGTCTCTGCTGCTGCTGCTGCTGCTTTGGCACCGTCTCTCGTGACTGCTTCGATGGCGCGGCTTTTTTAGCCGCGGTCCCCCGTTGCTGCTCTTGGGTAGCAGTTTTCTTTCCGTTTTGCTCCCCAGCTATTTTATTAGCTGTTGTGCCTTGTTGCTGCACGGGAGCAGTTTTTGCATTTGACTTTGTTATTGTTGGTTGTCTGTTGTTTGGTTGCAGTTGTTGTTTTTTTGCCTCGCTTTTTGCTAGTCTGCGGGCCACCTGTCTTTCTTTAATCTCTTCAATCTCCTTGTACAATTTCTCCATGATGCTAGATATCGTACGAAGTCTCTTGTCTTCTACATTGTTATCGGAATTCCGCTCCTCGTCCACACCGTCGCCTTCGTCTGCCAATACAGCGAACGAATTCCCACTACCGGTGTAACGGCCCTCGCCACCGTTGGATTCGTATTCATATGTCGAATTTAGGCAATTTCCATTGCGGTTGTTGCCGCTGCTTTGCTTGTTGTTAATGATTTTAGTGTTGGATTTTCATCCAACACTTTTTTTGTTGTTGATGGACCGCTATGGTCCATCACAGACGACTCTGTCGCTTTTTTTCTGCTTCTTTACGGATTTTCTCCTTAATTAACGCGATTTGTTTCAAAACAAGAATAAAAATTGTAGGCCCGGCTGGGAGTTGAACCCAGGTTGCTCCACACTGGGTGCCTGCTGCGCTACTCGCTCGGCTACTGCCTTATTGAAAAATTACTGACTTTAACTAAAATAAAGCACTCCACTTGAAAATATACCACAGCTAAAGTCGTCAACACGTCTACACTCGATAGCTGTTGCTGAACGACTGACAGGCGGACATGCTTTCCATCACACCACGGGTACCACAATCAATCGCTTTCAGAACTACTTGTTGACATATTTTCAACCTCCTTCTCTTCCACCGCCTTTTGCTTGCGACGGACTAGATTTGGCTTCGCTTGAATGCATCGCCTTCTCTTAGTTGCGGTTGTTGGCGCTGTTATTGTTGCGGTTGTTGCCGCTGTTATTGTTGCGGTTGTTGCCGCTACTGTGGTTGTTGTTGTTGCCAACCTCGCCTCACCAGATGTTGATGGACCTGATTGGTCCATCACATCAATTTTCTCCCTTATCTCTTTTAGTAAACGTTCACATTCCTTCTGTTCCGCAAATTTTGTTTAAAAAAAAAAGTTGAACTTTAAGGTTCGCGTGAGGCTCGATCCCAGGTCCTTCCACGCTGTAGTCGACTGCTTTCATTTTCAATTCATTTTTCTTTAACTTTTCTTATATCTACTTACATGCTAACAAAAATGTGTAAAACTAGCTTATATAAAAACTTAATTAACTTACTGACCCTAGGCGGGTACTCTAAATTATTCAATATCTTACTACTAATGCCTTTCGGCCTTAAAATACCTTATGAATTAAAAATTAGAACTAGTTAAAACTAAGAAACCTTTTAAAAAACTTAGTTTTCAGGATCATTTTTTTTGTGTTTTCTTAAAACTAATTAAAACTAATTAAAACTACTTAAATCTACTTAAAACTAGAGCAGCCACAGTAGCTTTTTTTTTTTGTTTTTTGTATTTTTTTTTTTTTTTGGGTTTTTGTATTTTATATATTTTTTTTTTTTTTGGGGTTTTTGTACTTTTTTTTTTTTTGGATTTTAAGTTTTTGTTTTTTTTTTGTTTTTTGGATTTTGTGATTTTCTTGTTTGCCACTGTGCCCACCCCCTTTACCCTAAGACTTACACACTAAGCCTGTGCAAGCCAGCCATTGGCGACTCGCTATCAATATCAAATTCATGTTGTCGCTGCGACAACCACCAGAACATTTTCGACGTTTTAACAACGTCACGACGATCGCGATCTGAAACCGCCCTACTGAACCGGAGGAGCTCTACAGCTTCTCCGCCTACTGCGGCGACGTCTCGGTTGTAAAGGAGCCGTCGTTCCACGGACTTACGGCAGACGTGGTAGATTAGCGGAGCCGCCAATCTATCCTGAATCACCCCTACCATATCAAAATAGAGGAAAGCCTCCGGTGGGACAAATCCACTGAAGCGCGTTTTCTCCATATATTCAGTGTTGGGGTAATAAGCCCCAAAAATCAGGCCATTGGTCGAGGTCATCGCTCTTGCAGTGTGACCACGAATCAGTTTTATAATGAAGTTGTCGATCCTGTTTATTTGAGCCCCGTTGTAAAGGACCTCATTAGGATAATATTTTCTGTACTCCGACTCTGGTGTTCTGTGCAATCCAAGACAGGTACGCAGACACTGTCTCTCAAACACCCGAATCTTTTCCATTTGAGACGTTGTAACATTGAACCACACGGGGCCACCCATAGACAATCATTGGCCTTATGAGGGCCATGTAGCAAATCACCTTCACTCTGCTATCAAGTTGACTGCTGTGAAACAGTCGCCTTGTCAGAGCAAAAGCTCCTCTAGCCCTGGCCAGAGCCGCATCCATATGTTTGTTAAAATATAGATACTGATCTAGCCAGATGCCCAGGTACTTGACTACTACTTTGCTTGGCAGTGGGTGGCCATGTAGATTAACGATCACCAGCTTTCGCCAGTTCTTTCTCGTATCCCTTGAGGCCCGAGCCAACGTGGTTCTAAACACAATTGTTTCCGATTTCTGGACGTTGATTTTCAACTTCCAGTCATCGCAATATTGCTGGATCTTATCGAAGTCACGCTGCAAAAGTATTCTTATGACTTCGATCTTTGGACCTGTTCTGTACGCAATAAGGTCGTCGGCGTACGCTATAGCATGGTGAAGAGAACCAATTAGATCGCCGGTGAAAATGCTAAATAAAATAGGCGAATTCACCGCCCCCTGTTGTAGACCGTTCTGTATTTTAAAAGTTCTGGTAGAAGTTATGTTGCAACTTTTCACAACAAACGTTCTACCATGAAGCGTGTCATTCAGAATATAAAGCAGTGGTTTACTCATGCCATATCTGATCAACTTATAGAAAAGACCGTCTAACCAAACGGTATCGAAAGCCTTCTCCAAGTCAACCAGACATGCACCCGTTCACTGATTTTTAGCTTTGTTCCATTGAATATCTGATACTAGTTTAGACGCGGCATGTGTGGTATCATGGCCCGCCTTAAAACCGAACTGATTTTCAGGAATAATATGTTTGTCCTCAGCCCATGTGGACAGAGCTCTATTGAGAACTTTCTCGAATACCTTGCTGATACTCGGGAGAAGACTAATTGACCGGAGATTTGCTGGACTGGAACCATCCTTCCCTTTTTTAAGGAGAGGATGGACCACCGCCTTCTTTCAACGCACTGGATAATATGCATTATTCAGCGCATTGTTGAACAACGTGGTGTATATGTCCACCGCTTCCGAAGGGAGGTTTCGCAGCACAACATTGGGTATGCCGTCGACTCCTGCTGACTTCTTTTTCTTTATTTTGTGAAAGATGTCCACGAGGTCCATCTTAGAAACGAACAGGGTGTTATCCCCGTTTCGCTGGGCGATGACTGCATTTGCAAGTCGGTCGTCATTGAACCTATTGAAACCAGGATTCTCGGATCGCCAATGCGAGATCTCGTCTCTAAGATAGAAGTGTCCAACGAAGGCTCTGTTCTCAAGATCGTAATTCGGGCGAATGCACTCATTCACCTTATATACTCGCTCGAAAACAGCACCCACCGTCTCTACCTTCTCTTGAGCATCTTCCACTATAAAGTGGTCATCATCCAAGATGGCCTCATCCGGATCTATCCCTATTGTCAAAAGTAAGTTTTTGTTCTCTGTCGTCCTTTGGAGTTTAATACCCTGAAGGTCATTTTGATCTTTTCTCCTAAAAATTTTATTTATTTCCGGAAACATACTCGGGTTGTTGGACTGTACAGCCCGAATTTTGTTGTTCCAGAAAAGAGATATAGGTGTTCTGTAATTTTCTTTAATTAACTGTTGGAGATTTTTGATCTGTGACTTCAGAGTTCTAATCTCCAAATCGTGTCGGTCAGTAAACCTCCTGTGCAAGAGTTTGAGTCTCGACAGGAATCTACTTTTTTGTTTGTACAGTGCGTCGATTGTCGCGTTTTTGTACATGTTCGTAGAGTCATGTTGCCTATATTTAGGAATTGTGCTGTCCATTGTACTACGGATTGCATCCTCCATACGTTGCAGGTACCCATCGATCTCAACGTTCGACAGATTCCTGTTGCATGGCGGCGCAATACCGTTCGAACGAAGTTCCCTTGAGACGGCACCGGAAAAGCGCGGCCAACGTGTCTTACCGTAGTTGTAAGAGTGCGTCGGCACGTACTCCTCCAGTTCAACAAGGTTGTTCGGAAGCAGTATGACGGCGGCAAGTCCACAGTGGTCACTGTCGTACTCAACCGTCGTCAAACAATTTTTCGTCCGTCGAAGAATGTCGTCGGTCAGTTTCAGTCTTGAGTCTAAAAGCAATAGATCCAAATAAGAGCCACTTCGAGGATATGAAGGCCTGTCAGTAGCCAGCAGATCGACTTTACACTCAAAGCTGTGGAGCCCCAGCCAATTGAATAGCTGGATCCCCCTTGGATTGGCTAATTGATTTCCCCAATCTTGGTGTTTAGCATTGTAATCACCGGCCAAAAGGAAATAGTTTTCTTCTGAGTTCAGTTTCAGACATCGAAAAAGTATTTCAAGCTCTGTTATAAAACATGAATTTTGAGAAGCCTCCGGCGCATAGATCGCGACCACATACAAGCGCTTCCCCTGTTGGAGAGGGATGCATACGATACACGCTTCAAGCAACTGGAATCGGCGTACTTCACCACTATATATTACCTTATGAGCAACGCCCTTACGTATGAAGATCGCAACCCCACCCGCTCGCAACCCAGTCACAGTTGATCATTGATTAAGAGTAGTCATTACCAAGTCTATTATGGCTGCAAATTATTGTTTCTGTTGTGACCAATTAGTAATAAATAGCGATGTCATATCTTGTGACATATGCTCTTTGAAATTTCATCCTATTTGTGCAAAAGTGAAAGAAAACGAACTAGTATTTATAATCAATTGTTCAAATTTAGTATGGAAATGCAATTTATGTTGCAAAAGTGCAGCAATGAACTTCCATGGAAGGTTAAATTGTATTGAAAAAAATTTAAATGCTCTCGCTCGTAAGTTACATGAACACGAAAATAGACAGTGCAGTGGTGTTGGTGCTTTTGATAGAAGAGAAATAGAAGAAAAAAAAGTTTCTGTCTCACAAAATACACGGGCTAAATCTAACGCAAAAGTTAACGTTCAAAACATAGTGGCAAAATCAAAGTTGCAAAATAACAACAAAATTGCTTCTTCACCTCTCTTGTCACGAATCGTATCAAAAAAATCTCCCATCGCTCGCCGTTTAAGTTCGTCTTCCAACTCTACATCGATACCCAAGAATAATACCAAGTCGTCAGTGGCGAAACAAAAATCAATTATTATTTTATTATTTTATTATTTGTTTATTTCATCAAGCAGATATATAAAATACAGCATATATAATATAATCTTATAGACTAAAGAATTTAATAGATAAAAATGAAAAGAGAGAAAAAAAAAAATTAAAAGAAAATACTTGTAATAAAGAAAAAATGAAAATAAAAGACATATCCGTGGATAATGAAGAACTGGAAACTAAACTTAAACCACCAGTTAAGATTTTAAATAATTCAAGATGCTTTTTTTAAAAGACTCGCGGCTTTGGTGAGAAAAAAAATCTACATCAATACAAATTTTATTTGCTTCTCTGCAACACCGTGTTATGGGTTCATTTAAGCCATAATTAGTACGATGATAAGGAATATTTAAAAGTAGGCTTGAACGCAGCGGTCTTGACGGAGCATATACATTTACTAAGGACAGTAGCATAGGACAATTAATATGGCTTGACATAATATCACGTAAGAACATTACCGAAAAATATTTACGACGATTATACAACGACTGAAGGCCAAAAAGTTGACATCTAGTGTTATAGCAAGGAATAGCGATATTCCAGTTTAAACGGTACACAGCTGCTCGAGTGAATTTTTTTTGAATATTTTCGATCCGCAAAGAATGAATTTGATAATAAGGATCCCAAATCAAACAACAATACTCCAGCGAAGATCTAACATATGCATAGAACAGAGACCTAAGAGTATACGGATCTTTAAACTCTTTAGAGTTTCTAAGTATGAAACCTAACATTGAATTAGCTTTGGCAACAACGAAATCAATATGTGACTTAAAACTGAATTGACTGTCTAGGATAACCCCTAAATCTTTCTTTTCTGTTAACTTCATCAGGTCAATGCCATCGATAGAATAATTGAAAACTATAGGCGAAGAGCACCTAGAAAAAGATAGAGACTGACACTTAGAAACATTTAAGAAAAGTTGGTTTGAAGAACACCACTTTGATAAGGACTGAAGGTCGCATTGAAGCAAAAGACAATCTCGATTTGACTTAATACAGCGATAAATTTTAATATCATCTGCAAACATCAAACAAGAGGAATTATTTAGGAAATCAGGGATATCATTAATAAGAAGCAGGAACATGAGGGGTCCCAAGTGACTTCCTTGGGGAACACCAGACGTGACATAAATAGCATCAGAACACACATTATTAATTCGAACAAATTGTTTTCTTCTACTTAGGTAGGATTCAAACCATTTAAGGATGGTAGAGAAAAAACCAAAGGACTCCAGTTTATTAATTAAAACTTGATGGTTAACTCTGTCGAATGCCTTAGCGAAGTCGGTGAAAATTACATCGGTTTGAAAACCATTTTCAATGTTGTTGATTATTTCATTGCTAAACAAACTTAGATTAGTAGTTGTTGATCGACCAGCTATAAATCCATGTTGGTAAGGTGATATAATTTCCTTTAGAATAAAAGAAAGCTTCTCATAAACAATTTTTTCAAACATTTTTGGAATAGTTGATAATTTACTAATTGGGCGATAATTAGAAACTTCTTGTTTAGAACCGGATTTATGAATAGGTATGACATAAGATACTTTCCAGTCATCAAGGAAAATTCCCTTATCAAGAGATCCATTAAACAACAAAGTTAATGGCTTCGAAAGGGCGGCAGCGCAGTTTTTCAAAATGATGGAGGAATACCATCAGGTCCCGGTTGCTTATCATCTTTAAGACCTGTTAAGGCAATTTCAACATCTTTGTTGCTTAAAACTAAGCTACCGATATTGATTGGAGTTGAACACATATTAGGGGAGGAACTAGTAGAGACACTTGAGGGTGAATAAACAGAACGAAAAAAGCTTGCAAAAAGATTACAAATTACGACAGAATCACTTGAAGTAGTGCCAGAGTACTGCATGCAATTTGGGATACCATTTGAGCATTTCTTGTCATTAATAAATGTCCAGAAATATTTACTATTGGTCTTCAGATTGGTTTCAGTTCGAATTAAATAGTCTTTATGCAAAAATTTATTTAAAAAATCAAATTCTTTTTGCAGACGTAAATATTTTAGTCGGAAACATTCATTGGAAGGAGATTTGCGAAATAATTTGTAGGATTTATTTTTTTTGTTATTTAGATTACACAAGCGCTTATTGAACCATGGAGGTTTAGAATTTTTTTTAGTACTTATTTTAGGAACAAATAACTCAATTGACTTATTCACTGTCCCGAGCAATTTTTCGTATGCAACCGACAGCTGATATTTACAAAAAATATCCTTCCATGGAAAACCGTTTAAGTGTAATCAAATATACTAAACTGAACACTTAAAGCATTGTGGTGAATCTTGTTAGGAAAAATAGGGCTAGAACACTTTAATACATTGGTTACAAATTCTTTATCGACAAATACAAGATCAAGTATACGATTTAAGCTATTTAAAACATGATTTATTTGAACAAGGTTAAATTCTGCAAAAGAATCCGTTATCTCGTATTCGCATTCATTGACTACATTAAAAGGAAATAGACACAATTCATCTGGGTCCCAAACCCAGTTAATTTCACCAAGATTGAAGTCACCAAGAATTATTACGTGATCATCACTATTTAATAAAGATAAGATAGAACGGCAATTGTTGATATGTATTTTAAATAAGTCTAATGAACTACCTGGTGGTATATAGCTTAATATAATTACAACATCACGAAGGTTATTTAGATGAACACAAACAGCTAGTTGGTCGATTTCGAAGATTTGATCAGATGATGAAGATGGTAGATTGATTTCATAGCAGGAAAATGATGAATGCACGGCAATTAATACACCGCCACCTCTAGTTAATTTAGTTGTGGCTAAATTTCTATCTTTACGGAAAACTGAGTATAGATTATTATTAAAAAGTTCAGCGCTATGGTGTTTATTAGTAAGCCACGTTTCTGTGAAAGTTAATATATTATATTGACACGATGATGAAACAAGATGAAGAGTATTAAGCTTGGTTCGCATGCCACCAGCATTTTGATAATAAAGCGAGAAGTTTTTAGCTTTTTTTACCGAAGTAGACAGAGGAAAGCCATTAGGACTTAGTTTTAGGGAGCTTTGCCTGGGTTCAAGGGCAGTTCGTTTTTTTTCTGAGTAATAAATTTTTTTATAAGCACTGACCTAGGCCAAATTTGGGGATCCATAGCAGCAGGGAGCAAATTATAGGGAACACTGATTTTAAAATTGACAAATTTAAGATCCGATAATTCAGTATTAATTTTTATTAATTTAAAACACTTTATTTGATCGGCAGGAATATCAGTTTAGATGCAATATGATTAATTAAAATATTAGGATCGGTATCAGCGCGGAATTTTGAAATGTGAAACCATTTATAATTAGGAACAGTTTTTTCATTTAAAGACGAAAATAAATCGGTGCCATACTTTTTGTTGACACTGTTTTGAGAATGAGTATTTTTTTTATTGTTGGGATATGCATTATTATTAATGTTTACGACAGTTTGGAGAGATATAGCAACAGTATCAAATAAGATCAACACTGAGGTATGTGATGGCGGAGATCAGCCTCTCTTCCACACCCACACCCATTCAGTTGCTCTTGCTGTACCTTCTTTTGAAAAAGACATGCGCAATAGAACCGCTGACGATGCGAATGTCTCTTCTACCGCCGCCGTTAATGTCATTGCTGTCGATGATGCACTTTCTATCTGTGCCGATGGTGGTGTTGGAGAGGATGTTGTTAGTAATGATGTTGCTGCTGTTGCTGTTGCTGCTGGAGTTAACAATGTTGCTGGTGTTGCTGGTGTTGCTGGTGGTGATGATGGTGTTGGCGACGATTTTGCTGTTGCTGATGTTGATAATGCTGACTTAAATCTTGCTGTTCTTGCTGTTGCTAACAGTGCGGATGGCAATGAAAACTCAAATGTTGTTGATGCTATAGCTTCTAATGAGGTAGATGCGAACAAAAATATATATAGTCCTACTTTCAAATCCAAAGCAATTAATGGGACGTCCTTATAGTACTTAAACATGACCGAATGGGTGGTAAGGCATAAGAAATGGTTCCACATAGGAAGTTTTCGTTCGAATACTTCCACAGACGTAATAGTAAATCATCTCGTATCAAAACTAAATATTAGTCAAGAAGTTATTGCCTGCTACAAACTGATCGCAAAAGGAAAATCAGAAGAGGAGCTGAAATAAATCAATTTTAAGCTGGGTGTACCCTTGGAATACAAAAAGTTTATTATAGATCCAAATATGTGGCCTGTGACCTATTTCACCAAAATGAAAGTTACAACCATAAATTTGTACTTGTAATTTACAATTACAAATTTGTAAACCCATTTTTTGTTTCACCAATTGCAAGATCTTATTTCACAAACTTGTGATTGATTCTAATAAAGTCGTAGAAAAATGAATTGTAGGTCACAAGTGTTCAAAATTCCTGTTGCACCGACATCAAGAATAACTTGTTTAACAGTTTTTTCACAATATTGTTGAACACTGTGCTGCGTAGACATCAACAGATATATAAGATATATAAAGATATATTGTTCGGAAAGTTTTCCGATTGCTGGAAAAACATTCTTAATTTTTTGCAGTCTCATGTGCTTCTCATCAATAGAGATTGGAAATATTGATGTTCGTTAGGCCAGCATATAACGTTTTTGAATATTAAACTGACGACTGCGGTGCAAACTCTATGTACGTATCTGCAAACTTTTGACTTATAGAAAGATATCCCATGCATGTTGGCAGCTCCATGGTATTGTCCTCCATTCACAAGCCAACGCAAAGCTGAAAGAAACTGCTGCCTTGGTTTTAAAGCACAGTTTTTTTTCGCTCGATAATTAAAATTATTTCTTCTGCTTTGCATCGACTAAGTTGAAATTTTTCATTAAAATGAAATAACTCAAATATATCATAGTTTATACGCGGCCAATAATTTTTTTTTTTCACTATCAAAATATCATCACTTTGGCTGTTATCGCTATTGCTATGCCTTCGTCGCAAAGACATTTTTGTTATGAAAGCAAGGAATTACAAATTTGTAACAAAAATTACACGTCTACCTTCACCTGTAGAATATTCTTACAAACTGAACAAATTTTGTAAGTCTATTTTCTTTGGTGAAATGAAAACTCACAAATTAGTGTTATATTAACAAGTTTGTTACTTGTAAAGTACAACTTTGATTTTGTATTGGTGAAACCGAAAAAGAAATGTTTCCACAAATTCCCTTTTGTAAAATACAACTGCAATATTGTAATTAACAAAGTTTGGTGAACCAACATTTTTACAAAAACTCACAAACTTTGTTAAAAAACGCTTGTAATCACAAATTTGTGAGTTGGTGAAATAGGGCACTGATGGTATTAAAATTAGACCATTTCAAAAAAAAAACTTATAGTTCCTGACAACATTCCGCTCAGAATCGACACAAACAACTTTTCAAGAAACCGTTCAGCTTCAAATAGTCTATCAAAATGTTGGAGGCATTAGGTCTAAATTGCATAATTTATATGTTACTTTATCGTCTTGGGTATATGACATTATCCTTTTAACAGAAACATGGTTAACAGAGAATCAATTAAGCTCAGAGTTATTCAATATGACAAATTATACAGTTTTTAGAAAGGACAGAAATAACTTATTAACTGGTATGGAAATGGGTGGAGGTGTTTTAATAGCCATTCGTTCGTCATTATCATGTACGCAAATTGAATTGAACTCAGAATCTAGTAATTCTTATCTTAATTTCGATATAGATCAGCTAATTGTATCAATTTCATTAAAAAATAATACAGAAATATTTATTATGCTAAGTTATATTCCTCCCAGGAGTTCTATAGATTATTATTGTGTTCACTTACAGAATTGTAAATCTTTTCTAGAAGATGTAAATGGCTCACAACATGTTATTTGCATTGGTGATTTTAACTTAGGTGACATTAAATGGAGTTTAGACTTGGAAGATAAATATCGTATTCCTTATAATGTTGTATCGGAAACTGAAGTTAAAGTTGTCGATTTCTTTAGTCAATTTGATTTAACTCAAATAAATGATAATGAAAATGAATTGTCAAGAATACTTGATCTTATATTTGTTGACAAGGATTTTGATATTTATATTGAAAAGTCTGAATTCCCTATTGTGAGAAATGTAATGCACCATGTCGCACTAGAAGGAAATTTTCATTTTTATGACTATATTAAGAATGATTTTGAAGACAGCATTTCTGTTGCAAATTACAGTAAAGGAAACTTTGATGCAATGAATACCTACCTCTCGTCTATTCCGTGGGTATCTTTATTGAACCATACATCACTGGAGAACGCTAATCAAACATTTTTTTCAGTCATTGGAGAAGCGGTGAATCGATTTGTTCCCAAGAAAATATCAAAACTAAATTCAAACCCGGCTTGGTTCAATAGAAGACTAAGTAATCTTAAAAATAAGAAAAAGAAGGCTTTTAAGCGTTATATAATGAACCATAATTGCAGTGTTCTACGTTCTGCTTACAACTCTATCCAACATGAGTTTGATGTTTTAAATAAATTTTTATATCGTTCCTATATGTTTTCTATTGAATCAAATGTAAAAAATAATAGTAAATGTTTCTGGAACTTCATCAATTCAAAACGAAAGTCAAGTGGGTATCCAAACTCTATGAAGTACTTAGATACAACGACTAGTGATATTCATGCGATATGTAATCTTTTTGCTAAATATTTTCAATCGGTATATTCTTTAGATTCTCTTTCTGATATCAGTATTCCAGCTATTACACAAGCTGTCAATGTGGGTTCTATGGTACTCAATATCGATGAGGTCAAGGGAGCTTTATTGAATCTTGATCCAATGAAAAAAGAAGGACCGGATGGTATTCCGCCAGTTCTTCTTCTGAAATGTGCATCTTCCTTAGCTGAACCGCTAAATTTAATTTTTAATATATCACTTTCTGAAGGAAAATTTCTAGAAAGCTGGAAAGTCTCCTTCTTAACTCCAGTTCATAAATCAGGGTCTAAACAGGATGTAACAAATTATAGACCCATAAGTAAAATTTCAGCTTTGCCGAAACTATTTGAAAAAATTATATGTAATAGACTTTCCTTTGAAGTTAAAGAACATATATCGGAGTTACAGCACGGGTTTATATCCGATAGATCTACATCAACTAACTTATCTCTTTTTACCAACTTCATAATAAACAAATTCGAGAATTTTTCGCAGACAGATATAATCTTCACAGACTTTGTGAAAGCATTTGACAGGGTAAACCATAGAGTATTAATACATAAATTGTCAGCCTTTGGATTCCACTCTAGAGTTTTGCGTTGGTTGATCTCTTACCTTACAGAAAGAATCCTTTGCTTTTCCTAATATTTATTAACGATATTCCGGATGTGTTCTTGTCTTCATCCTCCTTGTTATTCGCAGATAATCTCAAATTATACCGAGAAATAAAAACTCCATCCGATTGCTATCTGCTTCAGCAAGATTTGGAAAATTTGACAAGATGGTGTTCTGTGAATTATCTTCATTTAAATGTATCTAAATGCCAAATTATGTCTTGCTACAGAAATACTTCTCCTATCATTTTCAATTATGGAATAAATTCTACCAACCTTCAACGCGTTGAAAGAAAAAAAGATCTTGGAGTTGTTCTTGACACTAAACTGTCATTCGTGCCCCACATTGACTATATGGTGAATAAGGCTAACCAAATGCTTGGATTTATTCGTAGGAATACAAGGGAATTTACAGACCCATATACTGTCAAGATACTATATAACTCATTAGTACGGTCAGTTCTCGAGTATTGTAGTATTGTATGGAACCCCTATTATAATAACTCTTGCGAAAGAATTGAGAAAGTTCAAAGAAGGTTTACCAGATATCTAACTTTTAAACTAAACTGGCGTACATTTATGCCTGCTTATAAATCAAGATGCTTGCTTTTTGATATTAAAACTCTTGAAAATCGACGAACATGCTTCTCTATTATGTCCATTAGAGATATTATAACATTTCATATAAAATGTCCACCTTTACTCGCTTTGATAAGCTTTAACGTTTCTCAAAGAAATTTTCGAAATAATAAGTTATTTAAAGAATACTTTCATCGTACTAATTATGGCCTTAACGAGCCAATAACACGTTGCATCAGAGAAATTAACTTTGTTTGTAGCAGAATAGATATTTTTGATAATTGCTCTAGAGATACCTTTAAAATATATGTGTCTAATATTGTAAATGTTAATTTACATTAGATAAATTTGTATTTTTCTTATTATTATATTCATTTTACTCTAAATTCTAGAAATATAAGAAATCCTGTATTAGTCTGTAAGAGAATATTTCTCTGTTTGATGAAACGAAAATAAACTAAACTAAACTAAACTAAGAAAGTCGAGTTGGGTCGGTCCCTCCTTACGATAATGTAATTATTATTCGTCAAATTGTGATGCTGGTTTAGCCTAGTTTCGCTAACCATACATACATCAGGACGTTGGTCTTTTAACAACTCAAGGATGCTGGTTCGTCGTTCTATCCTAACTAGCGAATTCACATTCACGGCTAGGATCTTAAAAGGCCTCTCCGGCAGCGCGCCCGTTAACCCAAAAATTGCGCAAGCGAAGGCACTGCATGGTAGATCAAATCCACCCTACGCGCCTGCTCGCTTATTTGCCGTGATAGTTCACTCATTTGTGCCTGAATGACATGCAGAGCTACCATCACCTCTGACTCCCCAGTAGCAGCCTTTGACACAGATGGCTGTGCGGCAATAGCCGCTTCTCCCGTCTTGCCTTGGCCGTGGTGAACGACTTGACCCCGATGAACTCGAGATCTTCGCCGGCCAACCTGCGGAGTTCAACTAAGAGCTCCTCTGGGTCAGAGGTAGGTTCAGTCGACTGCTTTACCACCTAGGCTACTGCCTTTAATGAAAAACACTGCTTCTAATACTTATTTAAACACTCCGAACCAAATTGAACACTGCCAAAGTCGCCAACACGTCTGCTTGCTTTCGCAGTTGATGAACGACTGACTAAACACTCTACCACTGCACCACGGCCGCCCTTACTTTTCAAGTATGCTTCTTATCATTATCTTCCTGCAAAATGTAGTTGTCCAGCGATATTTTTGATGCCGAAGAAGCTAAGTTTTCTCTTATAATGTAGACGTAATGAGAACCCGTAATTTTTTCAGTCGTTCAGCAACAGCTATCGTGTGTAGACGTGTTGACGACTTTAGCTGTGGTATATTTTCAAGTGGAGTGCTTTAGTTGAGTTAAAGTCAGTGAATTTTTATTAAGGCAGTAGCCGAGCGGGTAGCGCAGCAGGTACCCAGTGTGGAGGAACGTGGGTTCAACTCCCAGTCGTTCAGCAACAGCTATCGTGTGTAGACGTGTTGACGACTTTAGCTGTGTATATTTTCAAGTGGAGTGCTTTAGAAAAGTTTAAAATCAGTGAGTTTTCATTAAGGCAGTAGCCGAACGAGCAGCGCAGCAAGTACCCAGTGTGGAGGAACGTGGGTTCAACTCCCAGCCTGTCCCAAAATTTTTATTCTTGCTTTGAAGCAAATAGCTCAAATTAAGTAGAAAATCCGGAAAGAAGGCGGAAAAAAGCGACACAGTCGTCTGTGATGGACCATACCGGTCCATCAACAACAAAAAAAGTGTTGGATGAAAATCCAACACTAAAAACAACAACAACAACAACTAGCAAAGCAGCGGCAACAACCGCAATGCAATGCCCAGCTACTGGGGAGTCAGAGGTGATGGTCGCTCTGCGTGTCATTCAGGTACAAATGAGTGAACTATCACGGCAAATAAGTGAGCAGGCGCGTAGGGTGGACTTGATCTACAGTGCAGTTGAAAATCAACTTCCAGAAATCGGAAACAATTGTGTTTAGAACCTCGTTGGCTCGGGCCTCAAGGGATACGAGAAAGAACTGGCGAAAGCTGGTGATCGTTGATCTACATGGCCACCCACTGCCAAGCAAAGTAGTAGTCAAGTACCTGGGCATCTGGCTAGATCAGTATCTATATTTTAACAAACATATGGATGCGGCTCTGGCCAAGGCTAGAGGAGCTTTTGCTCTGACAAGGCGACTGTTTCACAGCAGTCAACTTGATAGCAGAATGAAGGTGATTTGCTACATGGCCCTCATAAGGCCAATGATTGTCTATGGGTGCCCTGTGTGGTTCAATGTTACAGCGTCTCAAATGGAAAAGATTCGGGTGTTTGAGAGACAGTGTCTGCGTACCTGTCTTGGATTGCACAGAACACCAGAGTCGGAGTACAGAAAATATTATCCTAATAAGGTCCTTTACAACGGGGCTCAAATAAACAGAATCGACAACTTCTTGATAAAACTGACTCGGGGTCATACTGCAAGGTCGATGTCTTCGAACAATGGCCTGATATTTGGGGCTTACTACCCCAACATACAATATATGGAGAGAACACGTTTCAGTGGATTTGTCCCACCGGAGGCTTTCCTCTATTTTGACATGATAGGTTTGATACAGGACAGATTGGCGGTTCCGTTGATCTACCACGTCTGCCGTAAGTCCGTGAAACGACGGCTCCTTTATGGCCGGGACGTCGCCGCAGTAGGCGGAGAAGCTGAAGAGCTCCTCCGGTTCAGTAGGGCGGTATCAGATCGCGATCGACGGGACGTTATTAAAACGTCAGAACAATTCTGGTGGTTGTCTGAGCAACAGACAGAAAATGATAACGATAGCGAGTCGCCAATGGCTGGCTTGCACAGGCTTAGTGTGTAAGACTTAGGGTAAAGGGGGTAGACACAGTGGCAACCAAAAAAAAAAAAAGTTTAAAAATGTAACAAAAAAAAAAAAAAAGTTTTAAATATTAAAATACAAAAAAATGAAAAAAATTAAGCGGCGTCGAAAATCAAAAATAAAAAAAAATTGTAAAAACTCAAAATCAAAAAAAAAAGTGAAAAAGACTGTGCATCCCCAAGATCCAAAAAAAAATAGAAAAAATACAAAAACCAAAAAAAAATTATAAAACACAAAAAACAAAAAAAAAAAAAAAACAAATAAAAGCTACTTCGGCTGCTCTAGTTTTAAGTAGTTTTAATTAGTTTTGAGAAGTTTTAATTTGTTTAAGTAATTTTAAGAAAAACCGAAAAAAGTGTTCAAGGAAGCTAAGTTTTTTTAAGAAATTTTCTTAGCTTTAATACTAGTTATAGTTGCGAGTGAAACTTGAAAAGTGAACGCGTAAAAGTAGAGGTGCGAATTAAAAAAGCGAATTCTTTGAGAAATAATAAATATTAAATTATCAAAGTGAGCTCGAGTCACTGGGCTATATCAAAGGTCAAAAATCAACCGAATTTTTTAACAAAATCGAGGTATTTAATGAATATTTTCACAAATAAAACAAAATATATATATTGAGTTTTGAAAGATTATTTATTAATTTCACTCAAGAGAGTGGACAGTTATTGAAAAGTATATAATAAAAAATAATAAATAACACAAAATAAACAACGATTTCACAACGATCTTTCACAAACTGTCAAAAGAGACAGCTGTCAATCGCCAGGCAATAACATAACAAGCCATCTATTGACAAACACAAATAATACAAAAAATACCAGCGCCGTCTCCCAAAAAGTAAAAAGTAGTATTTATTAGAGTTGTAGGTAAATAAAAATGGCTATTACCCTAGATGCTTTAAAATCACTGCTAAGGGAGCAAAAAGATGAGATTTTTAAGCATATCAGTGAATCTACTGAAAAAGTTAACAAAAATACGGATGAGAAAGTGGGAATTCTTTCTGAAAAAGTTGAAAAGCTTGAAGAAATAGTTGAAACTCAAGGAAAAATAATTGAAAAACAAGGAGTTACATGCGCCAATCAGGAAAAACGTATATCTGAACTCGAAATAGGAATGAGGCGAAATAATACTATAATCTTTAAAGTCGAAGAGGAAGAAAACACTCCGGAAGAACTGCTCTCAATGGTAATTAAAAATCTTAATAATAGCAACGAACAATTTCAACTTACAGCAAGTGACTTCGATAGCTGTTATCGTTTAGGGAAAAAGTCCGAAGGCAAAATAAGACCCATACGCCTTATCTTTAAAAGCTACGAGAAGAAACAAAGTATACTCTTATCAAAAAAAACAAACAGCTTAAATACACTCATGGTCACACAATTAAGTCATTTTTATAAAATTAGGTTTACATTTCCATATATTAAGTACAAATTACAACGAAAGCAAAATTTGATCAAATTCTAAATATTACAGCTCCTGGATTTCAAATCTTTTTATGCGTAAATATAAAATAACCATAACAAATTGTAGTCAGATAAACTCATCAAGTTATAAACTTTATATCCCTTGTAAATACCAATGGTTATTTAGTTCAAATAATGATAAACCCTTATATTTACAAGATAGTATACAAATTTCTAAATGGGCACATAAAAACATTAAAATTAATCATGAACGCCACAATCTAATAATCAAACGTGCTCATATACATATTAAAAATAACAAAGAACGCCCAAATGTTATGAATATATCCAATAATAAAAAGAAAATTGTAACTAAACTTAAAACCTTCCCTTCCGATAGCAGCCTTAACCCTACACAAAATCCATCTACATTTAACATCCCTCAAAAATTTATAACACCTCAACGAAAGCGACTCTCCTTTAATACTGATACTAGCAGGCCTTATCCAAATTTTATCCATTCCCACACTATTAACCCCAAACCCCAATCTTCTACTTCTCCCCCAGCCCTAGACCCAATGTTCTCACCAGTTGCTAAAATAACTTCCAAATTTGCCACCTCTAAGACTACTGGTGATGAGTTTAATGGTCGTTATGTGATGTCTAGATTACGCGACAATAAATTATACGAAAATGTGCGTCTCTACCTCTCATTTCTCTGTAATAAGTCTGACAGTCTGTGTATCAATGGAAAGACCAAAATGAATGTCCTTGTTTCCATTCAAAAAGAAGGTCTTCCAACTGATCCTATCGCCCTCAGCAAAATATACCATCGTTTTCCTGAAACCTTGAATATCTCTCCATCCACGGTAACTAAGGACCTCGCTACTTACGCCTCGCACTTACATACAAAATGTCTTCAATCTACTCGTCATAATAACAAACCTTATCCTTAACTCTAACATCTCACCATTTTCACCTACATCTATCCTTTCTATCTACTACCAGAACGTTAGAGGCCTACGTACCAAAACTTCAAGCGTGTATCTCAAATCGCAAATGCTTCCTTATGACATCTTTGCCCTAACTGAAATAAATCTCTGCTCTGATTTTCTGGATAATGAATTATTTACATCGGATTTTTCCGTCTTTCGTGCTGATGGTCAAGTTAATGATTGTGCTGCTAATGGGCGTGGTGTTCTTTTAGCTGTTCACAATCGTTTCACCGCTTCTTTAGTCCAAACTTCTAAGTCACCCTTGTTCGAGTTCGTTTGCATTAAATTGTCTATCTCTAAGCATTTTCTTTATCTTCTTTGCTGTTACATTCGTCCCTTGCAACCTAGTCCCGTCTATCAACAATTTGTGGATTCCCTTAGCTCTTTGATTGAAGAGGCCTCATCAAACGATGACTTTATTATCCTGGGCGATTTCAACTTACCCTATTAGAAATGGATACCTTCTGAAGATAATTCACACTTTATTCCCTCTAATCCCTCATCTGAAAAAGAATTTCTCTTCACTGATAGACTTCTGGAGTTGGCATTATTCCAAGTAAGTGATGTTTGCAATAATTTAGGCCGACAACTCGACATCGCTTTCTCCTCAGACCAATCTAACTCCGTTGTAACTAAAAGTATCCATCTTCTCTCCACCCTAGATCACTTTCATCCTCCTCTATCGTTTATCTACTCCCTTGACGTTAGCATTCCAAATTTTGAGTATGAGAACTTCTCCAGCTTCAATTTTCGAAAGGCGGATTTCATTAAGCTTAATAACCTTCTCAACAGTATTAACTTTACCCATTTCATTAACATCACTACTCCCATGTGTTCAATGTGTTCCCTATATGGTCCAAAAAACATGTGTTTCATCTCCCCCGTGGTACACAAAAGAGTTGCGAAATTTTAGAAACATAAGAAACAAGTTATGGAAAGCCTACCTAAAATCCCAAACGCCTCTTAACTATTTTCAATATCAACAAGCATCCTCTAATTTTTCGACTTTATGCCAATCCCTCTATCAAACATATCTTAATAAAATGCAAATGAGTCTTATCACTGAACCTAAACGTTTCTACCAATTTATAAACGTGAAGAGAAAATCTGATGGCCTTCCTTCAACATTCGAGTTCCTTGGCACGTCTTCCTCTGACGCTAAAGTCATTGTTAACCTCTTTGCTTCCTTTTTTAGTCAATCCTACATTAATACTCCTAATGAACCTGACCTTTCATACCATAGTTTTCTTTCGAATTGTCCACAAATATCTTTAGTTTGTCTCAATGTTAGCTCTCTTACAGTCCGTGATAAGTTAAACTTACTGGCTGATAACTTCTCACCTGGTCCTGATGGTCTCAGAGCAACTTTTCTTAAAAAATGTGCTAACGCGCTCTATTACCCCCTAACCAAACTTTTTCAACTCTCCCTTTCTCAGGCAACTTTCCCTTCTCTTTGGAAAGAATCTTTTATTTTCCCCATTTTTAAAAAGGGTTGTAAAAACCAAATCACAAACTATCGGCCAATTGCTAAGCTCTCAGTCATCCCAAAGCTCTTCGAAAGTATAGTATATGACTCCCTTTACTTCCACTGTAAATCAATAGTTTCTCCGTTTCAACATGGTTTCTTAAAGGGAAGGTCTACTACGACAAACCTTACTCAATTTGTCTCATTAACTCTCAAGGCACTCGAACAAGGTCATGATGTAGATGTTATTACTACTGATTTCAGTAAGGCCTTTGATAAGATAAGTCATCAAATTATCTCCATCAAACTCAATGCCTTTGGTTTTCCTCCTCTCATTATCGACTGGGTCAAGTCATACCTTGACAACCGTACATATAGAGTTGCTTTCAGAAACGCAGTCTCTGATCCAATTTATGCATCTTCTGGTGTCCCCCAAGGCAGCCATCTCGGTCCACTCCTATTTGTGCTTGCCATTAATGATGTGGCTAATATCATTGCATTTTCAAACCTCTCTATATATGCCGACGACATTAAAATAATTAAAATAATCTCGTCTTCCCAAGATTCTTCACTCCTTCAACATGACCTTGATTCTTTTGTAACCTGGTGTAGTAAAAACTTTCTGGACCTTAACGTTAGCAAATGTCAATCAATTACATTTTCCCGTAAACGCTTACCATCTTATCCTCGAATCTATAATTTCAGTAATGTACCTATACCTATTGTTTCCTCTATTTGTGATCTTGGAGTAATTTGTGATAAGGAACTTAATTTCCACTCACATATTGATCGTATTATTGCGAAAGCAAACTCTTCCCTAGGTTTCATCAAACGGTGGTCTAAAGAATTTTCTGATCCCTATGTTACCAAATCATTATTCATAACATACGTTAGGCCTATCCTTGAATACGCCTGTCAAGTATGGTCTCCTTACCAAATCACACAGTCCCTTAGAATTGAAGCTGTACAACGGAGATTTCTCAGATTTGCGCTGCGTAACCTACCTTGGTCCAACCCCGTCATTTTACCCCCTTATGAAGATCGATTGCTCCTAATCGACTTACATACCCTTTCTCAACGTCGCCGCGTTGCTGACATTATATTCGTCCACCAGCTTATTACTGGTACCATAGACTGTCCGGCGTTGCTTGAGTTCATCAACATCAATGTTAACTCACGTAACCTAAGATCGATCTCTTTTTTTCGCATACCTACTCATCGCACCAACTACGGTCACTTTAACCCTATTTGCAGAATGCTTCGTTTTGCGAATGCAGCACAAGACTCCTTTGATTTTTGCCTTAGTTCCTCTGCCCTTAGAACAATCTTACACAACTCCCCTCCCTAAGCCTTCAAAATAAATTTATTTCATTATTGTTAAGTTAGTTTTTTTTAAGTAATCTTTTTTTTTTTTTTTTTTGTATATATGTAAATATCATGTTTATTCACTAATGCGCTTGCACTAAGCTAAATAAAATTAACAATCACAATCATTAAAAAAACCAAAGAAAATAAATTCCACTGTAATAATAGTCATTTCTTTAACAAAAAATCAATAATATATAAAATAAGTGTGGCCATATAATTAAGTCACATGAAAAAAATAAGCAAAATATGATAAAAAACAAAGTTTTTTTAACCGCTCAGTTGATATTTCGTAGGATAGCCTTTCTGTTTCGATACGGCGGATATTCTCTTTGGCATGGAGTCCACCAAACCTTTCCATTGCTCTTCGCTACTATTTTTCCACTCTTTTTGCAAAATACTCCAGAGAGTAGTCTTGCTGGTTGGTTTTTTTTCCGCAACTTTTTTTTTTAGAATGTCCCCAAATTTCCAATAGGGTTTAAGTCCGGTGACATTGCTGGCCACCCCAAAACATTCACTTTATGCTCTTCAAGGAAAGATTTCACAACTCTTTACTTGTGTTTGGGGTCATTGTCGGGCTGAAAG
This sequence comes from Melanostoma scalare, assembly GCA_949752695.1. NCBI lineage: Eukaryota > Metazoa > Arthropoda > Insecta > Diptera > Syrphidae > Melanostoma > Melanostoma scalare. Next base: position 114,948,317 of record OX456985.1, read on the forward strand.
ATCCATCATTGGGGAAATTGGTTCTGGGAGTCGCCGAGAAGATTTGTGTCCAGTATGTCCCGGTAGTCTATACCTGTAATTTTACCGTTTATTTGACACAGCGGACCGACACACCATGGCTTGTGAAACACGCCCTAGCCATTATAGAATTGCCGCCATGCCTAAAGGTCTTTTTGGTGTATCTTGGGTTCAGCTCAGCATTTCTCATCAACAAATATTGTGTGAGGTGAAGGTCAACATTATGGAAATGATGGCAAACCGTATGTTAGACGTCCCAGAAATGTACATAAAACTAGCACATCAAACAAAACTAATAGTGAAAGCCAAAAACCAATTAGTAGCAAAACACGAAGCTTAGAATAGCAAATACAGCTTAACAACTACGCGTTAAATACTTCTTCCGAAAAATCGACAAATAAGAAAACAGATCACAATTACAAATCACAACACCTCAAAACAGCAATCCCCCTCAACAAGGTTGATCACCATAGGGAGAATAAATCACAACCCCTCTAACCCAAAACCAAACTCACTTTTTAAAACAGAAAACAAAACTGATCAAAAAAAACATTCTCACATATACACCAAGAAAGAAAAAAAAACAAACAACAACAACAACTCCCTCAAGCCGGCTTGCCACCGTGAGGGATGTAGGCTTAAACCCCCCAAATTACTTAACAAAATCAACATTAAATACTATAAACATATGCTCATTCAATGTAAGAACTTTATCTACAGACGAAAAAATAAAAGAACTTAAACATGCAATTACATGCATCGAATGGGACATTATCGGACTATCTGAAACAAGAATATATGGACAACAAATAAATGAAAATGACATTGGAATATTCTGTTACATAGGCGAAACCAAAGAACTGTACGGAGTTGGCTTTCTCATCAAAAAAGATCTCAAAAGTTATATAACAGAAATACGTTTCTTTAATGAGTGAATATGTAGTATCACTCTACAAATCAGTAACACGAAATTGACCGTAATACAAATATATGCCCCAACAGATAGAGCTACCGACGAAGAAATCGATCAATTCTATGACTGTCTGGAACAAGTGTATGAAACAACAAAAACAGAAGTTATGTACGTCATAGGAGATTTCAACACAAAGTTGGGTTTGCAAAATGAAGGTGAAGAAAATATCATTGGGCGTTTCGGATATGGACAAAGAAATAGACGTGGAAACAGATTACTTAGCTGGCTACAAGAACTTAATCTGACATTTGCAAACTCATTTTTTAAGAAAAAGGACAAATTTAAATGGACTTGGATATCTCCAGATAGTAAAACAAAAAACGAAATTGATCTAGTACTGACAAATAAAATAAAAACAATCATGGACGTTTCAACGATAACCACGCTAAAGTTTGATAGTGACCATAGGATGATACGCGCAAAAATCAAAATCAACCACAGAACTATGAACAGGAAGCATCAGAAATATTTTACACCGAGAGAAATTACTTCAGAACAACAAACAACCTATAACATACAACTTGGAAGAAAAATAAACGAAATTATAAACACCACTTACACTTCAGAAAATGTTCAAAACATTTATGATATCTTCGAAACTATCATAAAAACTTCAGCAAAGGACACTATAATGAAACCAAAGAACACCAAAGTCGAGAAAATCTCAAAGAACACAAAAATAATGATAAACAAAAGAGAAGAATTGAGAGCAAAAACCAATCTGACAGCACATGAAACACAAGAACTGAAAGAATTAAGAAAAACAATTAAATTACAGTCAAAAACAGATATCCAAAACTACAACGAATCGAAGGTGAAAGACATATTAAAAAATACAAAATCAATAAAAAAGACAAAACAATTTTTGTGTGATGATGGAAAAGAATGGATCATTTCTATAAAAAATGATACAAAAAGACTCACCAAAAGGATAGATATAAATAAAACAGCTACAGATTTCTTTGAATCCCTGTTTTCATCAACAAACAATGAAGCAGACAACAACAACATTTTCCTTGACAACAACTTTGATGACGATTCGATACTTTTCAATTAAATAGAAAATCACACACTGCATCGACGAATTGGGACAAGAGAATGATTCAGGCAGTGATGGTATCGAGGCAGAAATTTTAAAATTCGGAAAACAAACTGTCACACCATTTCTGACAAAACTTTTCAACGCCATTCTAAAAACTCAACAGATACCAAAACAATGGAAACAAAGCATCATAACATTATTACATAAAAAAGGAGACAAAGAAGATATTAATAATTGCAGACCAATCAGCTTAATATCGACAGTGTATAAACTTTTCTCAAAAGCATTATACAAAAAATTAAAAATATCACTAAATGACAAACAGCCAAGAGAGCAAGCCGGATTTAGAGAAGGATTTTCAACTACTGACCACTTACAGACCATTAACCAACTAATAGAAAAATTTAATGAGTACAAGAAACCTCTCTATCTTTTATTCATTGACTTTAGTAAAGCTTTTGATACGATAGAACATAAAAGCATTTGGGCAGCACTGACGAATCAAAATATCAATCCAATATTTGTTCAGACAATCAAAAACATTTATAACAACAATACTGCAAAAATTAAAACTGACAAAATGGGACGAGAATTTAACATTAAAAGGGGAGTACGACAAGGAGACCCAATTTCTCCACCACTTTTCTCAGCGGTACTAGAAGAAATATTTTGTCGACTTGACTGGAAAAATAAATTTGGATTAAACATATGGGGATAGAAATTGAACAATTTTAGATTTGCAGATGACATTGTTCTTCTATCAGACAAACCAGATGACTTAGAAAAAATGGTGAACAAACTTGCAGATGAATGTAAAATCCACGGACTCTTATTAAATCTTACCAAAACTAAAGCCATGACTAATCATATAAGAAAGGAAATCTTGCTTCAAAATAATAAAATAGAGTATACTGATGACTACATTTATTTAGGACAACTGAAATCATTTGATAACCAGGAAGAAAAGGAAATAAATCGAAGAATATCTAATAGCTGGAAACAATTTTGGAACGTTAAACAGATTCTAGATGCAAAAATTGGAGAAGACACATAAAAATACATCATAGATTCAACAATACTTCCTGTAATGACATACGGTTTACAAACAATGGGACTTACATCGAATTCTATTGAAAAATTAAGAATCTGTCAATGTAAAATGGAAAGAAAACTACTTAATATAAGGACTATTCAAAAAATTAAGAACGAAGAAATAAGAAGAAGAACTAACATAACAGACGGAACTCAAAGAATAAAACAACTTAAATGGAGCTGGGCCGGTCACATTTCGAGAATCCAAGACAACAGATGGACAAAAATTTTAACAAGATGGACCCCACCAGACGAAATTAGACCTAGAGGTAGACCAAAGAAGAGATGGGAAGACGATCTTAAACAATTCAACAACAACTGGTATAATGACGGAAAGAACAGAAATCTATGGGCAGCAATGGGGGAGGCTTACGCCAGATCGACATAAACGATCTAAGTTATGTATTAACTTGAAAAACATTACTTAACTTAACTTTGAATATATGTAAAAACTTTTAAAAATAATGTAAACGAAATCATTAACTATATATGTACAAACAATTTTTGTTTTTTTAATTGGCAAATAAAGCTTTTAATAATAATAATAATAATAATAATAATAATAGTTAGAAACAGATTAAATCATTAGGCCGAAAGGCATTAGAAATAAGTTATAGTATAATTTAGAGTACCCGCCTAGGGTCGGTAAGTTAATTAAGTTATCATGTAAGCTAGTTTAAACATTTTTGTTAGCACGTAAGTAGTTATAAGAAAGAACAATAAAAATGAATTTAAACTGAACTGGGTTCAACTCCCAGCCGGGCCCTCCAATTTTTATTCTTGCGCTGAAGCAAATCGCGATTATAAAGGAGAAAATCCGTAAAGAAGTAGTAAAAAGTGTTGGATGAAAATCCAACACTAAAAACAACAACAACAACAAGCAAAACAGCGGCAACAACCGCAATGCAAATTGCGGTGCCAGCAACCGCAGCAACAACAGCAGCAACAACAACTGCAAAGAAGAGGCGGCGCCTAAAAGCTAAGCCAAATCTGGTTTCCCGTAACCAAAAACTAAAGGGAGCCGATAAGGAGGTCGACGACGATGGGATGTTGACCAGCAGCGAAAGTATCGTGAGTTTAAATTCCACTTACGACTACGAATCAAACGGTGGTGAGGGCCGTTACACCGGTAGTGGAAACTCGTTCGCTGCATTGGCAGACGACGGGGACGGTGTGGACGAGGGAGCGAATGCGAATTCGAATGACAATAACAATGACGATGATAAGAAACCCCAAGCAGTATCCAATATACTGGAGAAGCTCTACAAAGAGATCGAGGAGATTAAATCCCGTCAAGTGGCTCGCAGACTAGCAGAAAGCGAGGCAAAGAAACAACAACTGCAACCAAACAACAAACAGCAACAGCCAACAACAACAAAGGCAAATGCAAAAACAGCTCCCGTGCAGCAACAAGGCACAACAGCTAATAAAATAGCTGGGGAGCAAAACGGAAAGAAAACTGCTACCCAAGAGCAGCAACGGGGGACCGCGGCTAAAAAAGCCGCGCCATCGAAGCGGCCACGAGAGACGGTGCCAAAGCAGCAGCAGCAGCAGAGACAACAACAACAACAACAACAGCCAGCACAACAACAGCAGCAGCAAAGAAAGACAGCAACTAAGAGCAGGGTGCCCCCCATCAACACCCACAGAATGGATCTGAATGCAACATTAAACCTATGTAAGTCCACATTAGGCGATAAATTTGTTATTAAGCGTTTAGGACAAGATCGACATGCGATCCAATGTGAAAACATTGGTGACCACAAGATCGTTCGGGCGTTGTTGCAAACAACAACCACCGACCATTTCACTTTTACTCCCAAAGAGGAGAAGCCCAAAAGTATGCTTTTGAAAGGGGTAGAGCCTACCTCTGACCCAGAGGAGCTCTTAGCGGAACTCCGCAGGTTGGCGAGCGACGATCTCGAGTTTATCGGGGTCAAATCGTTCACCACGACTAAGGCTAGACGGGAGAGGCGGCTAATGCCGATGTTCCTCGTCACCCTATCTCCCAGTAGCCGTCTGGAGAGTCTAAGGAAAATCTCCGTCCTGGACTACCAGATGGTAAGATGGGAAAAAATAAACAGGCACGGAGAAATTTTACAATGTCTTCGTTGCCAACGGTTCGGGCACGCCGCATTCAACTGCCAAATGCAGTCGAGGTGCGTTAAGTGTGGAGAGAACCACAAAGAAAAAGAGTGCAAGCTCGGTGAGGAAAGGATCGAAGATGAGACCCAATTGAAATGTGTTCTCTGTGGTGGAGATAGACACCCTGCTAACTATCGGGGATGTCCTCGATACCAAATTATTAAGAAATCATTAAAAGCTGCTCCAACAGTAACCAAGGACGAGGGAAGGCATACAGCCAGACCGACTCCAAGGGCCGTCGTTCCCCAAGTCTCCTACGCCCAAATGGCGGGTGGAGCTGGAAAAACGGTACAAACTCCCCAGAAAGAGGCCGCACAGCCATCTGTGTCAAAGGCAGCTACTGGGGAGTCAGAGGTGATGGTCGCTCTGCGTGTCATTCAGGCACAAATGAGTGAACTATCACGGCAAATAAGTGAGCAGGCGCGTAGGGTGGACTTGATCTACCGTGCAGTGCCGTCGCTTGCGCAATTTTTAGGTTAACGGGCGCGCTGTCGGAGAGGCCTTTTAAGATCCTAGCCGTGAATGTGAATTCGCTAGTTAGGATAGAACGACGAACCAACTTCCTTGAGTTGTTAAAAGACCAACGTCCTGATGTATGTATGATTAGCGAAACTAGGCTAAATCAGCATCACAAACTGACGGATAACAATTACATTATCATAAGGAGAGACCGACCCAACTCGACTCTCGCGGGTGGGGTTGCGATCTTCTTACGTAAGGGCATTGCTCATAAAGTAATATATAGCGGTGAAGTACGTCGATTCTGGTTGCTGGAAACGTGTATCATATGCATCCCTCTCCAACAGGGGAGGCGTTTGTATGTGGTCGCGCTCTATGCACCGCCGGAAGCTTCTCAAACCTCATGTTTTGTAACAGAGCTCGAAACGCTTTTTCGATGTCTGAATCTGAACTCGGATGAAAACTATTTCCTTTTGGCCGGTGATTACAATGCTAAACACCAAGATTGGGGAAATCAATTATCCAATCCAAGGGGGACCCAGCTATTCAATTGGCTGGGGCTCCACAGCATTGAATGTAAAGTCGATCTGCTGGCTACTGACAGGCCTTCGTATCCTCGAAGTGGCTCTTATTTGGATCTATTGCTTCTAGACTCAAGACTGAAACTGACCGACGACATTCTTCGACGGACGAAAAATTGTTTGACGACGGTTGAGTACGACAGTGACCACTGTGGACTCGCCGCAGTCATAATGCTTCCGAACAACCTTGTGGAACTGGAGGAGTACGTGCCGACGCACTCTTACAACTACGGTAAGACACGTTGGCCGCGCTTTTCCGGTGCCGTATCAAGGGAACTTCGTTCGAACGGTATTGCGCTGCCATGCAACAGGAATCTGTCGAACGTTGAGATCGATGGGTACCTGTAACGTATGGAGGATGCAATTCGTAGCACAATGGACAGGACAATTCCTAAATAAAGGCAACATGACTCTACGAACATGTACAGAAACGCGACAATAGACGCACTTTACAAACAAAAAAGTAGACTCCTGTCGAGACTCAAATTCTTGCACAGGAGGTTTACTGACCGACACGATTTGGAGATTAGAACTCTGAAGTCACAGATCAAAAATCTCCAACAGTTAATTAAAGAAAATTACAGAATCTCTATATCGCTTTTCTGGAACAACAAAATTCGGGCTGTACAATCCAACAACCCGAGTATGTTTCCGGAAATAAATAAAAATTTTAGGAGAAAAGATCAAAATGACCTTCAGGGTATTAAACTCCAAAGGACGACAGAAAACGAAAACTTACTTTTGACAGTAGGGATAGATCCGGATGAGGCCATCTTGGACGATGACCACTTTATAGTGGAAGACGCTCAGGAGAAGGTTGAGACGGTGGGTGCTGTTTTCGAGCGAGTATATAAGGTGAATGAGTGCATTCGCTCGAATTACGACCTTGAGAATAGAGCCTTCGTTGGACACTTCTATCTTAGAGACGAGATCTCGCATTGGCGATCCGAGAATCCTGGTTTCACTAGGTTCAATGACGACCGACTTGCAAATGCAGTCATCGCCCAGCGAAACGGGGATAACACCCTGTTCGTTTCTAAGATGGACCTCTTGGACATCTTTCACAAAATAAAGAAAAAGAAGTCAGCAGGAGTCGACGGCATACCCAATGTTGTGCTGCGAAACCTCCCTTCAGAAGCGGTGGACATGTACACCACGTTGTTCAACAATGCGCTGAATAATGCATATTATCCAGTGCGTTGGAAGATGGCAGTGGTCCATCCTCTCCTTAAAAAGGTAAGGATGGTTCCAATCCAGCAAATCTCCGGTCAATTAGTCTTCTTCCGAGTATCAGCAAAGTATTCGAGAAAGTTCTCAATAGAGCTCTGTCCACATGGGCTGAGGACAAACATATTATTCCTGAAAATCAGTTCGGTTTTAAGGCGGGCCATGATACCACACATGCCGCGTCTAAACTAGTATCAGATATTCAATGGAACAAAGCTAAAAATCAGTGTACGGGTGCATGTCTGGTTGACTTGGAGAAGGCTTTAGATACCGTTTGGTTAGACGGTCTTTTCTGTAAGTTGATCAGATATGGCATGAGTAAACCACTACTATATATTCTGAATGACATGCTTCATGGTAGAACGTTTGTTGTGAAAAGTTGCAATAAAACTTCTACCAGAACTTTTAAAATACAGAATGGTCTGCAACAAGGAGCGGTGAATTCGCCTATTTTGTTTAGCATTTTCACCGGCGATCTAATTGGTTCCCTTCACCATGCCATAGCGTACGCCGACGACCTAATAGCGTACAGAACAGGTCCAAAGATCGAGGTCATCAGAATACAGCAGCGTGACTTCAATAAGATTCAGCAATATTGCGATGACTGGAAGTTGAAAATCAACGTCCAGAAATCGGAAACAATTGTGTTTAGAACCACGTTGGCTCGGGCCTCAAGGGATACGAGAAAGAACTGGCGAAAGCTGGTGATCGTTGATCTACATGGCCACCCACTGCCAAGCAAAGTAGTAGTCAAGTACCTGGGCATCTGGCTAGATCAGTATCTATATTTTAACAAACATATGGATGCTGCTCTGGCCAGGGCTAGAGGAGCTTTTGCTCTGACAAGGCGACTGTTTCACAGCAGTCAGCTTGATAGCAGAGTGAAGGTGATTTGCTACATGGCCCTCATAAGGCCAATGATTGTCTATGGGTGCCCTGTATGGTTCAATGTTACCGCGTCTCAGATGGAAAAGATTCGGGTGTTTGAGAGACAGTGTCTGCATACCTGTCTTGGTTTGCACAGAACACCAGAGTCGGAGTACAGAAAATATTATCCTAATGAGGTCCTTTATAACGGGGCTCAAGTAAACAGAATCGACAACTTCATGATAAAACTGACTCGGGGTCATACTGCAAGGGCGATGTCTTCGAACAATGGCCTGATATTTGGGGCTTACTACCCCAACATAGAATATATGGAGAGAACAAGTTTCAGTGGCTTTGTCCCACCGGAGGCTTTCCTCTATTTTGACATGATAGGTTTTATACAGGACAGATTGGCGGTTCCGTTGATCTACCACGTCTGCCGTAAGTCCATAGAACGACGGCTCCTTTACAGCCGGAACGTCGCCGCAGTAGGCGGAGAAGTTGAAGAGCTCCTCCGGTACAGTAGGGCGGTTTCAGAACGCGATCGACGGGACGTTATCAAAACGTCGAATATGTTCTGGTGGTTGTGTGAGCAACAAAATGTAAATGTTACTGATAGCAAGTCGCCTATGTCTGGCTTACAAAGATTTAGTGTGTAAGACTTAGGGTATAAGGGGTAGGCATAGTGGCAACCAAAAAAAAATTATAAAAACCAAAAAAAAAAAAAAAACTATAAAAATTAAAGCGGCGGGCGGCGTCGAAAATCAAAAAAAAAAATTGTAAAAAATAAAAATCAAAAAAAAAAATGTTACAATATCTGTGCGTCCCCAAAAATCAAAAAAAAAAAAAAAATAGAAAAATACAAAAACCCAAAAAAATTATAAAACACAAAAAACAAAATTTATAAAAAGCTACTATGGCTGCTCTAGTTTTAAGTAGTTTTAATTAGTTTTAAGTAGTTTTAATTAGTCTTAGTAGTTTTAAGAAAAACATAAAAAAAAAGGATCTAAGAAGCTAAGTTTTTTAAAAATTTTCTTAGCTCTAATACTAGTTATAGTTAGAAATAGATATTAGATCATTAGGCCGAAAGGCATTAGAAATAAGTTATTGTATAATTTAGAGTACCCGCTTAGGGTCAGTAAGTTAATTAAGGTATTATGTAAGCTAGTTTAATCATTTTTGTTAGCAAGTAAGTAGTTATAAGAAAGAACAATAAAAATGAATTTAAAACTAAAACTAAAAAGAACCCGTAATTTGGGTATCAATCTTGACAATATTCCCAACGCCACAAACATCCCCAAACCATAATGGACCCACCACCATGTTTAACGATTTGTTTTTATGCATCTTTGGTCGAGTCTTTCTTTGGGCTTGCACCAAACTCTTTTGCTTGATTTGTAATTTGTTAACTCAAATTTAGACTCATAGGGCCTAATTATGCTTTCCCTTAACGATTGTGGTTTTGTTAAATACTTTTTTGCGAAAGCAAGTCTTTTTTTATATTTATTTGGCGTAGCAAAAGTTTTCTCTTTGCCAAATAGTTTCGTAGCCCACTTTCATTAAGTCACCTTTGGACTGTCCTTGGTCTTAATTCTTATTGAAGGGTTCTTTAGTGTTTCTTGCTTTGGATAAAGGTTTTTTTTTTTGCCTCTATTGTGATTCTGCGGTCACCAGGCGGTGTGGTTTTCCTCTTTCTTCCACTTTGACTTCTAAAACTGGCAGCAGATCACCGCTTAATGAAATTCAAATAAACCTTATTGTTTCCAGAAATTGACATACCATATTTTTGACTTAGCTTACGAAAGGTAAACCCACTTCAACGGTCCGAAACTATTACTTCTTTCGATTCGGGTGAGAGTTGTTCCATGTTAAAGCTTATGAAAATAAAATTCGACTTTAAACAAAATGTTTGCAAACGGGCAAAAGATAACCTCACCTTCTGATCATTTTGGCTTATATTTTTATTTTGAACTATTTTTAGCTATACTTTGCACTGGTATTAAAAAACTGCACTTTATTTTGTCCGAGATCAATGTCATTTGCTGGAAAATTAATGCAGTTCATGTTTGAAATAGAACAAAAATAACGGAGTATTTATAAAGGTTTGACGAAAAATGATAAAATATAACGTAGTAACATTAAAAAAAATAAATTTTCCTTATTGTTTATTCTATGCATTTTTAAAAGTAGTCAAGTGCATTTGGACTTTATTTTGTCTGACAGTGTATATCGAAAATATCTATCTACTTTTGATGGTAGGACGGAAGACCTTCCCATCTTTATTAGTAATGTCGACGATATTATCCCTACATTGCTCACTTATAACGAGCAGGGACAAAAAATGTGCATAACTATTTTAAAAAGTAAAATTCATAGGAAGAGCCAGGCAGGCTTTAGATATTCACACCCATCTTACTAGATGGACTGATATTAAAAATATGCTTTTACAAAATTTCGGTGGCTTTAAAAATAGAAATAGTTACCAATTATATGAGGACTTAAGGGCTTCTCAATATAGAGGCGACCCCTTTAAATTTTATAGCTACATACAACGTAACGTACGTCGTTGTTAAACCAAAAATGCATTCAAGAAGGCAATCAGTTAGACATCCCCAAAAATAATAACACTGCACTAAACATTTTTAAGGAAAAACTCCCTGTTCATATGCGATCTATTTAATACTATTTAAGACCCACAAGCATGGAGTCAGCACTCCATGAGCTTTCGGTTTTATAACTCGCACTCCTGACTTAAAAATAAATGATAATAAAATTGAGGAATTTGTTACGCGACCTTTTGAATGTTATAAAGTTGTCTTTGAGCAGGCTCAAGGTCAAGAAAAAACAATTTTGTTAAATGGTTAACGACGTTTCGAGCATGGATACGGTCTTCATCAGGTCTGTTTATTTGGAATAAATAAAACACTTGTCAATTAAATTGTTCAACCAGAACACAATGGTTATAACAATAAACTTACTAATTAACTAAAATTGTTTTTTCTTGACCTTGAGCCTGCTCAAAGACAACTTTATAACATTCAAATGGTCGCGTAACAAATTAATCAATTTTATTATAACGGAAGGCACGCCGTATTCATCAAAATGGAATTCTATAATAACATCAAAATTAAATATGGTAACGATGCTTGCAGTAATCTCAAGAAATTTAGTATGATCAATGTTTCGCTAAGTAAGAACTCTAACACCTTAATTTTCCTCCTCAAATGTAGAGAATATGGACTAATTCCTACTTTCTTACAAAACACTTCATCAAACATTACTAACATCTTCGATTTCTCAAGTGATGAAGTGGACAAAAATATTGAGAAAAAACTTTTCACGCACATAGAAAACTTCCAGCACAAACTCCTCAACATAGCCATCTTGCTTAAGCATTCACAAATTCACAAACAGAAGTTGCTATTAAACAAAACCAAACAAGCCATAAAAAACAAACTGCATGCCGATGAAAGTTCAATTTATTTTGTTAAACAATGTGATGTACAACACAAAATAGACACAGTAAGAAAAACCAAACAAAAAAGGAAACTAGAGAAACTTAAACATGACAGAAGGCTCAAATTAAACCTAAATTATAATGAGAATTGGTTTGTAAATAAGACCGAAGTGGATTTTCCAGAAGACGTCAAGTGGTTGTTGTCGATGGGACCGAAATTTGGATTGCCAATATCGAAGAGCAAATTGCCTCTGTTCAAGATCATAGCAGATGGAGAAGAGATGATTAGAACATTGACACAGGGTGACCAAGAAAATGCTCGTGCGAATTTCACACAAATTTTACAAAGTCATCTTCGTTCTTCACGAACCTCATCATCTGATAAATTCATTAATAGAATTTGTTGTAAAACAGTGAAATTTAAGAAGATACATAAAGAACTTTATATTGTTCCTGCAGATAAAGGAAACGTCACGGTTGCATTATATAAAAACGAGTATGTAAACAAAATGAGAGACTTGATGGCAGATAGAAGTACGTATAGGATACTCAGGAATAATCCTACGTTGAAACTTCAAACTATGAATAACACATTCACAAAAACTATGTTTAATGAAAATATTCTGAACGAATACGAGAAGAAACGCATGATGACATACACGGCAAACAGCCCTCGAATATACGGACTGCCAAAAATCCATAAAGTTAACATGTCGTTAAGACCGATTTGTGCATCAACTCCTGTGCCGTGCTATGAATTATCTAAATATTTAAATTCTCCAAAAAATAACTGAGAACTCCATATATAATGTTACAAACTCGAAAAAGTTTATCGAAATTGTAACTCCCCTAAAATTGGAAGAAGATGAGGTTTTTGTATCGTTTGATGTTGTATCTCTATTTACAAATGTACCCATTCGTTTGATAATAGGGGTTATCGAGAAGAAATGGAACGACATTAAGCAACACACTAACATCAAAAAATCATTTTTTATGGAGATTCTTCGTTTTTGTATGATAGAATGCAATTATGTGGAGTTTGAAAATAGAATTTACCAACAGAAACAAGGTGTACCTATGGGCAGTCCAGCGTCATCCATTTTAGCTGACATAGCAATGGAGGCCTTGTTGGAAGACGTCATTGGAAAATTAACTTTCAAACCCAAGGTTATTACCAAATGAAATCGAGTCAACTTTGACAGCTCTTAACTCTTTTAACAACCGTATCCAATTCACGGTTGAAATCGAAGAAAATGGATCATTACCATATCTCGATGTCAGGGTTGTTAGACATAATGGAGGCATTATTTTTGATTGGTATAAAAAACCAACCTCTTCAGGTAGACTTATTAACTACCTTTCAAAACAACCCAAACAGGTTATATTCAATACTGCACAAAATTTTATTAATCGAGTTCTAAATACCTGCCACAACAATTTTCGTCGAAAAAACGTCGACATCATTAGAGACACCCTGTTCTCGAATTCTTTCCCCATGGCGATAATCAACAAATTGATTAACAGTTGGGAAAAAAAGACAACGATGGAACAACCTGCTGATTCCACTCCTATGATTTACAAAAGTGCTTTCTTTATTCCGTCTTTGTCAACACGTATGAAAGCAGCACCTATACGTGACAAAAACTCAACGAAAATAGCGTTTAAGTCTACCAACACGCTCAAGTCAATAGTGTTTACAAATACTAAGGGAATTATTGATAAGTTAGACAAGTGTGATGTAATCTACCAAATTAATTGTTTGGGCAGTAGAAATAACACATCTTGTGCATCGGTGTATGTAGGCACATCGAAACAGAAACTGAGAAACCTACTCTCGGGCCACCGCTCTGACATCAACAATGGTGGGGCACAGAAAACTGCACTGGCTTTACATTGTATTGATGAATCACAATAGCCAGATTTTGATAACGTTGCAATACTGGACACAGAGAGAAACTATAATAAGAAAATGTTGCTGGAAATGTTGCACATTCGCAACACTAAGAACACAGTCAATAGAAGATCTGACTGTGAAAATCTTAGCAACATATACAGTTAGCTGATCTTCACAACAAATAAAGATCTCCATCGTTAGTTTGTTGATTTAGTTTTTAAAACTTTTTTGTTTGCCAAAATTTAAAATTTAAATTTAAATTGTCGTGGAAATGACTTAAGTGACAATAGTTCATCCTGTATATATTTGTGGAGTTCATTCTTGCTTAGTTTGTTCATTAATTGTGAAAACCAATTTCATGTCTAATTATTGTAAGTTTATTGTTATAACCATTGTGTTCTTGTTGAACAATTACTGTCTATAATTATCATTATGATTTCCCTTATCATAATTATTAACATATTAACTATTATTATTTTGCCTGTGATAATTGTTTTGATTGTTTGGCATGTAAGTTTTTGGTTGCTAATTAATATTGTTATTGTTTTTATTGCTATTATTATTATTTCTAAATGGATTACTATTATTATTTTGATCCTGTTTAAAATTGTTATTTTTAGATCTATTTTCAGTTTTACTATCATCTTATATATAAAAATGAATCGCAAAATGTGTTGGTAAGCGCATAACTCAACAACGCCTGGACCAATTTGGCCAATTCTTTTTTTGGTTTGTTTGTTATTGTCAGGAGAAGGTTCTTATGACATAAAAAATTTAAAAATTGATATTCCCACCGGAACGGGTTTGGGAACGGAAACTTAGAAACTACTAGAGAGGTTTCTAAAACGTACCATCAGTAACTTAGACTATATTTCATCCCTATAATCCCACGGGAACTGAATAGGGAACGAGAACGGGAACCTAAAAGTTACTTGACCGATTTCCAAAATTCTTTCAACTCTTGGATGTAACATTATCCCTCAGTGACATGGACTTATAAATGGTTCCTGTCAAGGTTTGTTCCCCATATTCCCACAGGAACGGAATTTAAAAAATTGCGCGGATATTCCGACAGGAACGGGTTTGGGAATGGAAACTTAGAAACTACTAGACAGATTTCTATAACCTTTCCTGCATGGTACCCGTGGCTTGATGGTTAGCATGTCCACCTGCTAACCCAGAGGTTCGAAGTTCGAATCCCAGCAGAGGCAAAAATGTTTTTCCAAGGGTATCGCCTTTCGCGAGGAATTGGCAAGTCCTCCGTTAGTAAATTCATTGCCATGAAAAGCGCTTTCTCAATTAGCCGTTCGGAACCGGCAGAAAATTGTAGGTCCCCTCCATTCCCTCAGAAGGAATGGTTCTGAGAAATGCGCTAGGCCCAGGGGCTCCTCGCTCTGTTGCGCCACCCTATTTATTTATTATTTCTGCATTAGGATTGCAAAATTATCCCTCTCCATTTGTAATTAAGAATATATTTCATCCCTATAACCCCACGGGAACAGAAACGGGAACAGGAACCTTAAAATTACTTCCAAAATTCTTTCAACCTTAGGATGTTACATTATCCCTCAGTGACAATGACTTATAAATATTTCCTGTCAAGGTTTGATCCCCATATTCCCACAGGAACGGGGTTGGGAAAGGAAACTTAGAGACTACTGAACAGATTTCTAAAATTCTTTCGGCATTAGGAGTGCTACATTATCCCCCACCATGAGCAACCTAGACTATATTTTATCCCTATAATCCCACGGGAACAGAAACGGGAACGAGAACCGAAAGCTTAACGTTACTTGACCGATTTCAAAAATTTTCTCAACTCAAGGATGTTACATTATCCCTCAGTCACAATGGCTTTCTATGTTTCTGCAATTCGTTTATGGAACTCAATTCCTAATGAGTTGCAAAGCACTACTTCTCATGCAGCCTTTAAGAGAAAATTATTTATGCACCTTTCTAATACTACTGTTTCTTAATGCTACTTTCTTTTATGATAAACTCCTTTTTAATTTACTTTTTCAACTATATATTTGCTATCATTATATTTTTATATTATTATTATTATTTTTTTTTTTTAACTTTTTTTATTTTTTTTCCTTCTTTTAATATTTCTTTTGTGAAATTCAATTTTATTGTTTAAGTCGTATTTGATGCTCTAAAAGATTTGAATCTTAATGTATCACTGTAAATTTTTTTTGTATCACTTTTAAATTTGTAAATTTTTTTTAATGATAATTAAAGACAGTATCCTCAAAGATTTGAACCAATGGATATAGATCCAAGTTCATCCCAAATTAGACGAACACCTAAAACTAGTTATACAGGGTGTCCCGTAATTCGTTTTACATACTTTGGGATATGATTCTTGGTCATATTTTAACAAAAAAATTGTTCTACAGTAAAGTCCGTTTCTCAAGTTTGACATCACTTTTTGACAATTTAAAAAAAGGCTAACTTTGGTGTACCCTGACCTGTGTTAAATTCGATATCTCTGTCGAAACTGATGATAGGAACCTAGTCTTAGACTCATTTTTTTGTAGAAATAACAGCCTTTAAGACTGCATTTAAATTAGGCTTCCATAGGTTTAGGGTTTTTTCAATTTTAAGTGGTGTTCAAATTTTCTTCCCAAAACAAAGTTTTGACTTTGAGGTCATTTTTTTGGAGAAAAGACCTGATAAACATAGAGTTTCTTTATTTTTTATGTTTTTTATGTTTTTTTATGTATTTAATACAAATACAATTATAACAAGTGCTCAAAGCGCCCTCCTTCGTTTTGAATCCATGCCAGAGCCCGTTTTTGGATTTCATTGTGGGTGTTTGCTGTCGATAACTCTTGTCTTACTTGTAGTCTTGTAATCTTTGAAACTGTATTTAAATTTGACTCCTATAGGCTAAGGGTTGCCAGATTTTCAGTTAGTATAAAGTTCCTGGTATCCTTTGTTGTGCTTTTCTTCAATTTCCATTAAAAAACTCATATAAGAAAAAAAATGTCTGCGTATTCTTCTCTCGTAAATGAAAGCATTTCAAAAAACTCTCTGATCAAACTGCAATCGTGACTTAATTTGACAAACTAATGAACAAATTTGTTTTCTTATTCTTTTATACGACTTATTTACCTATTGAACATTCATACCCCAAATTTAAAGCAAACATCCACAATGAAATCCAAAAACGGGCTCTGGCATGGATTCAAAACGAAGGAGGGCGCTTTGAGCACTTGTTATAATTGTATTTGTATTAAATACATAAAAAAACTACTAAAAGTGATCATATTATTGTTTTATTCAAACAAACCTCAAAGCTAAAACTTTTTTTTATTTTTTTTTTAAATTTTTCCCATTTTGTATTTTTCCAAGTATCATAAAATGTATGGGTTTTTGAAGTAACTTAATGTTGAGTTTTTTCTTTATTATTGTTTTGTTCATCTGTAAAAAATAAAGAAACTCTATGTTTATCAGGTCTTTTCTCCAAAAAAATGACCTCAAAGTCAAAACAAGTTGTTCTGGGAAGAAAATTTGAACACCACTTAAAATTGAAAATCTGGCAACCCTAAACCTATGGAAGCCTAATTTAAATGCAGTCTTAAAGGTTGTTATTTCTACAAAAAATTGAGTTTAAGATTAGGTTCCTATCATCAGTTTCGGCAGAGATATCGAATTTAACAAAGGTCAGGGTACACCAAAGTTAGCCTTTTTTTAAATTGTCAAAAAGTGATGTCAAACTTGAGAAACGGACTTTACTGTAAAACAATTTTTTTGTTAAAATATGACCAAGAATCATATCCCAAAGTATGTAAAACGAATTACGGGACACCCTGTATAAGTAAAAATAAGGAACATACGGAAGCAGATTTTCGGCATTCAGACTCGGATGCTCACTTCCCTATATTAAACTAGAAAAAGGGAATATAATTTTAAAACTCCTTATTGACACTGGAGCAACTAATAGTCTTTTGCGTGAACAAGATTCACCAAAAGAATACACAAAATGGCGTAATCAGTCAATGAAAATACGAACAGCTGGAAATTCTATAATAGTTGAAAAAGATGTAGTAATACCAAAAAATAAATTTGCACTATCAGTAAGAACTGATTGTGAATTCCAAGTGCATAATTTCAATGAAGAATATAATGGAATAATTGGAAACAATATTTTGATTCCAAATGATGGAGAAATCAACTTCAAAAATAAAACATTAAAATTGAATGGCGAGATTATACCTTTGTTCTTCAGCGAAAATGAGCAAAAAGAATATGAAAAGTCAATCAATTATTTCAATGAAATTATACCTGAAGACTCCATAATAATCCTTACTAATATTATAAATGTGAAAGTCCCTCTGTCTGTCCGACTTTCTATGTTACCGTCTCCGCCCAAATTACTGAACTGATTGATATGAAAACTAATATTATAAATGTGAAAGTCCCTCTGTCTGTCCGACTTTCTATGTTACCGTCTCCCGCCCAAATTACTGAACTGATTGATATGAAATTTTGTACAGAGATAGTCTAGAACCTCAGGAAGGACATAGGCTATTTATTTTATCCCTTAATTTCCACGGGAACGGGAACGTATACGGGAACTTAGAAGCTGCAGTACCGATTTCGGAAGTTCTTCCACCGTTAAAATGCTACACTATCCCCGAATAACACAACCTTAAATTCATCCCCACATTCCTCAGGGAACGGGAGTAAAATAAATAAATAGGGTGGCGCAACAGAGCGAGGAGCTCCTGGGCCTAGCGCCTTTCTCACAACCATGCCTTGTGAGGGAATGGAGGGGATCTACAATTTTCTGCCGGTTCCCAAAGGCCTATATAGAAAGCGCTTTTCATGGCAATGAATTAACTAACGGAGGACTTGCCAATTCCTCGCGAAAAGCGATTCCCGTGAAAAAACATTTTTGTCTCTGCTGGGATTCGAACCTCCAACCTCTGGGTTAGCAGGTGTATATGCTAGCCATCACGCCACGGGCACCACAGTACCGATTTCGAAAATTCTATAATTCATCCCCATATTCCAACGGGAACGGGAGTCCTTACTAATATAATAAGTGCGAAAGTAGCTCTCTCTGTTCGTCTTTCTATGAGAGATAGTAACTCTCGCCCAAGCTACAAAATCGATTTAAATGAAATTTTATACAGAGATTACCTAGAACCTGAAGAGAGATATAGGATACATTTTATTCGAATATTCCCACCGGTCCTCACTAATGTTAAAAATGCAAAAGTAGCTCTGTCTGTTCACCTTTCTATGTTACCATCTCCCGCCCAAACTAATAAACAGATTTAAACAAAATTTTGTACAGAGATAGTCTTAAATTTAAGAAAGGACATAGGCTTTTCATTTATTCCTTATACTCCCACGGGAACGAGAACGCATACGGGAAATGTGACATTATAGCACCGATTTCAAAAATTCTTCCACCGTTAGAATGCTAAACTCTCCCTGAGTAACATAAACTGTATGTCATCCCCGTATTCCTACGGGAACGTTCACCATATTCCCACGTGAATTAGAGTCTTTACTAATATCATAAGTCTGAAATGAAAGCTGTTTGTCTATTTTTATTTGCTATCAAAAACCGCCCAAACTATTAAACCTATATTTATATGAATTTTGGTAGGCACAGAGATATAGTCTTGAGCCTGAAGATGGACATATGCTATACAGGGTGCGGCAAAAGTATGGAAACCCCTGGAAATATGGCAGGGTCCAAGGTCAAATTCAAGGTTACCATCGGATTCCTCGTCGAAAAGTACGTCGGATATGGCGTCTTTGATTTTTTCAACGCATATTATGCCATATTTCCAAGGGTTTCAGACCAATGTTTTCGTTTTTAACGTATTTTTTATTTCAAGCGCTGCACCTCTAATAATATCATTAAAAAAATATAATACATGTTTTTTCGTAAAATTTTGCGCTCTTTCCAAATCTGCAATAACAAATGGGGGTTTCCATTTGAAAATTTGATTTTTGGGTCGCTAGGGCTTCAAGGTTACGTCCAAGATCAAATTCAAGGTCACCATCGGATTCCTCGTCGAAAAATACGTCGGATATATATGTCTATCTTGATCTTCAAATAAATATTGGCAATAGGTAATGACTGTGTGAAAAGTCGATTTCGGCGCCGACTAATGAGATAGTTAACCATATCAACTAATAAATAATGTTAGACGTAGTGAGGGATGTTGTCAAATATCTATCAGATGACAGTATTATGGACACTGAGCAAGTCACATCAAACCCTATAGAGTTTCTCAATTCCCTAGAATTATCAGGAGTGGCTGCAAGTTAGTGTTACAGTGCCAATAATGAGTAGGTAATCTTGAATTGTACACAGCTGCAAATTATACATCTGGGATGCGGAATTATAAAAGTTTTAATAATAACTGGAGCAGCAAAAGGAGAAAGCTATTGAGTCCCTGTATTTCTTAAATTCCCACTGATTTGTCATTTTAGTTTAAAAGAGTGCATCAAACTCGCAAAACCTTTTTATTTGACAAAAGATGGAAAAAGTAAGAACGTCGTGTGAAAAATGTACTTTAATAAAATATGACAATAGTTTACTAAGACGCATGAATGTGTCTTATTTGCAAAAAAAGTAGCCTAAAAATTAAAAATGCTGCCGAAGAAGTCTTGGGCACAGCTATAGTAATGTAATAAATAAAAAAATAATGTAATAAAAAAAGCGAATAGATCATCCAAATAAAGAAGAAAAATTTATGTTAAATAATTAATTATTAAAAGAATGCAACGGAGTATTCTATAAAAAAGGTGATGATTTGTCTTTCACGAATCATGTAAAACACAATATACCTACCGAAGATATTTCTCCTATTTATAGGAGAATATATCTACAGATATCCTGAATCCTGAAATCCACAAAAAGGAAGTGGATAAGCAAATAGAAGAAATGCTTGAATCAAAAATAATTCAGCACTTAACTTCACCACATTACTCCCTAATCTGGGTCGTACCTAAAAAAGAAGACCACGCTGGCAAAATAAACTGGGACATTGTAACCGAATGGGGTTCCTTTTAATTATTATTTATTTATTCCACTTGAAAAAGGATTTGAATAAAAGAAAACCCGTACAACCGACAAGGAAAAGACCGACGACGACGAAACGACGACAAATACGAAAGCTTAATATTTCCTTCTGAGAAATGTTAGCAAAATTTGACCATGCCTTTTCGTTCTTACCTATAGGAGGTAAGGTAAGCAGGGTTATCTCTATCTGTTCATTTCATTAGGGGGAGAACGATCATAATTATGGTGGCATTTTCTTATGAAAAATAATACAAAAACAAAACCCATCATTGAGTAATATTCAGCACTTTATCCGGAATGAGTAATGTCAGTGCATCATTCCATAAAACTGGTAAAGTGCTTGGGGAAACGCAACTTGTGGAGAGGAGTCTTAGACTCATGCTGCGGAAAATTGCTAGACACAAGTTGATTGGAATTTTGATTGCGGCAAGTGCGTGAGCACATATTGGTATTTTCACCCACTATAATAATGATTATGCGATGATGGTAATTAATACATAATAAAGCTTGACGATTTAAAGGTATGAGTTAAGCCGAAACGATGAAACAAAGGCTGGAAAATTTCTGCATGTAGGTTGTTGGTAGGTGTAGATATATTGCTAAAGAGCTAGGGTTAATTGGCAATAGCCGACGGAAGGTACTTTCTTTATCCAAAGTACCACCAGACCGAACAGTAAGCTAAACCTAGAGTTTCTTACATAAGAAGTGCCCATCCTAGCACAACCAACAATATACCAGTGAGATAAGTGAATTATATATATAGATTACCAAAGTAAGTAAGTTTGATTTAAGGATTAGTTTTCATATTAAAGTGTGTGAAATTACAATACTAGGGAACGATTATATTGGGAAGGATAGAACGCGTTGAAACGCACCGTCGAGCCCAGGCCTTGAATTCGGCAAAAAGTATATACATATATATATATATACAAATATATATATATATTAACGTATCGATTTATATGCATATACCCCTTTTTCTTCACTTATTCCATCTCAAAATAAGGTGAGCTTCAAAATAGAAAAATCGAAAGTAAAGAAAAGTGATTAAACTGAGTTTTTTTTGTTACACTATATAGCACACATATAGGCTGTTAGGATTTTCCGTTAACGGCCTGAACTCGCAGGAAAAGCCGATATAACGGTGTCCAAAGCGAATCGGTTGGAAGAAAAATCCTAAGTTCAAAATTTTTATTGCCTCCAGTCAGCAAACCAATAAAACAAAAAAAAAGGAAATCGTTCGAGACGAAAGACAAAGTCGTCGTCAGCGGCGCGGCATCCAAAAGAGAGAGTTTTTCTCTTATACATAAGAAAGTCTTAAATCAACTTTTTTTATATTACAATCTTCGATTTATATCAATTTACTTAAGTTACTGCTTTAATTTTAAACTCATTCCAATTGAACCAAAAAATTGTATCCTAAAAAGTGTGATTTCAAGTACGATTTGCGATTCATAACCTGTTGTACATGTACATTTGCATATATACGCATACAATTGCCTAATTTTTTTTGCTTTGAATTCTAATCAAGTGTGGTAATTTTTATGAAAATAGTAAGCTAGATTGTAAATCCAGAAAAAGGTGTTATTAACAAGAAAATCACCCTGCCATCAAGATTCGTCGAGGAGTGGCCACTGCAGCGACAAATTTTAGGGGTAAGTCAATTCCATTCGTATGTTTGTACATGTGTCCAAAAGACACTCAATTCTTTCATAAGCATTGCCCATATATTTTAAATTTAGATTCAAAGTAACTAAAAATTTAAACAGAAAAAGAAACCGTTAAATTCACACCTAACTTGAATCATGTAGGAATAAATGTTAAATCATAAGGAAGTTGAATATTAAAAATAATGTATAGAAACATGAATCTTTAATTCTTTTATCATAAAGGGGAAGATAGGGATGATAAACGCTGAGATAAAGGGGGGGTTGGAAAAAGGGGTTGTTTTTGGCGAGAAAAGCAACTAGGTAGGGTGGGTTTTGACTTAAACATCTCGCGCATCAACAACATCAGGATGCAATAAGACTGGCATTCGATTTTTTTGCTAACGAGGAGGAAACGAACCCATTACGAGCTAGTTTGGGAAGTTTATGGTGTGCCAGCATATCCTCAAAGAAACAAAACTCGTTACAACATGCAGTGTATTTTTCTACGCTGGATTTAACAAAAGGGTTCTATCAAATAGAAGTGGAATCTAAAAATAGGGAAAAGACAGCATTTAGTACTCTATCTGGACACTATGATCTCTTACGGATGCCATACGGATTAAGGAATGCACCCGCAACCTTTCAGAAACTTATGAATGAAGTTTTGAAATGCTATGTTTACTTAGATGATATTATTATATTTTCTCCTCCAGCCTACAAGAGCATATGGATTCACTCCATAAAATTTTTAATACGTTTAAGAACGCAAATCTTAAAGTATCATTAAATAAATCTAAATTAATACGTAAAGAAACAGAATTCTTAGGGCATGTAGTGACTCCAAATGGTGTTAAACCAAATCCCAAAAAAATTGAGACAATAAAAACTTTCCAATTACGAAGACAATGAAAGAAATTCAATCCTTCCTAGGTCTTATAGGATATTACCGTAAGTTTATTTCTGAATATGCGGCTATTGTAAAATCAATGACGTTTTGCCTTAAAAAGGATAGCAAAATAAATTAAGAAGATGAAAGCTATAGAGAAGCATTTAATAAACTAAAAACTTTAATGAAAATTGACCTAATAAATAGGCATCCAGATTTTTCAAAAGAATTTACTCTAACTACTGACGCAAGTAACTTTGCTATTTGAGCCGTGTTAAGTCAAACACATGGACTTCTCTCATTTGCTTCACGCACATTAAATAAAAATGAGTGTAATTACAGCACTATAGAAAAGGAGTTGTTAGCTATAGTTTGGGCTACAGCTCAATTTAGACACTACCTTTACGGTAGAAAATTTATTATAAAAACTGACGAACGACCTTTAGCTTGGCTTTCAATTGAAAGAACCAAATTCTAGATTCCAAATATGGAAAATAAAACTAGAAGAATATGACTTGGATATACAATATATTCAGAGAAAAGAAACTAAAGTGTCAGACGCTTTGTCACTTATAAAAATAGAAAATAAAATAAATATGATGAATAACAAAATCGACAGTCGACACGATAGCATTTAAAGTCAGATGAGGCAAGAGGGTAGCCGAATCTTAGAACTGAGCCTAGTTTCATTTACCAAAGCAATTTCTATTTTGCTATCTATTAACTCAATATATGTACCTTTTACGAATGCCTTTTGCATTCCAAGCAATTATTTTAATATGTTTATCTAGCATCTTATAACTAATCATTTTTAGAATACAAAAACTTTGTCGCTAGATGTGCGATGACATTAAATGACATATAGTAAACAGTGTACTATCACTATGCAAAAGTTGTTATCACTTATGTTTCCAATTTGCAATCGGAGAAGCAACACCAGTGCGTGAGCGATTTGCACGTGAAGCACTTGCTGTTTTAAAAAAAAAAAAAAAACAGCTAAAAAGTATGGTGAAGACATTTGCAGTCGTATTTATAATCCCATTCCAAAGCATGTCTAACTTTGGACAGCTCTTAGAACAGTGTCCAACTCCAAATCGTATTTATAAACACTTTCATCGCTGTCTAAGGAATGTTTAACTTTAGACACCGAAATTGGTTGTCTAAACTGTGGCTAAAGTGACATTTGATACAACGAAAAACAATTTTGTTGAACATTTTATAAAACACTGTTAAAAAAAATACTACTTTCAACAATTTAATTGCAATTTATGCACAAATTTCATCATTTTATGAGACTTGGAGAAGCTGCAACACAAAGTCAAATCAGCTGTTTTTTTGGTCTTGTTCAAGTCCTACGCCACACTCTTTCAGAGCCTTTTAGTTGTTGTGCTTGTATATCAAAACACAAACAATGGTATTGCACGGATACATCATAAACGCCTCCAATTAGTATTTCGTTCAAAGTTGACAGTTTGAGGGGCTATTTAGACAACTGTTGGACTGCATTTATAAATACGAAACTGACTCAGGTTTGTCCAACTCTTTAGACACCGTCATGCTGGACACTGGACAGTAGTCTAAGGATGTTCTAAGTAAATTTTATAAGTACGACTGTTGGTCTCTAAACCGCTTTCAAAAAAACACCTCGACAGCTTGATGTCAAGCTGGTAATATGAATTTTTATAACTACTAACGGGAAATAAATTAGTAGATCAAAATATTAGAAATCATTTCTCTTAATTTTTTTAACTAGCAAAAACTGGTCTCAAAATGTCTCTATTACCTACAACAAATTACTAGCTACAAAAGTCGTAATACACGGTCATGCATTATTTTGAAGATTACGTATAGTCTCGAAAGGAAATTTGAGTCAGATATCATATCTTTAAAAATGTTTTGGTGCTGAATTCAAATCCAAACAGAGAATTACACTTAAACGTCAGGTTTCCAAAAAATAAATCGTTTATGTCGTGACCTTCCTCTGGCTGTAATTTCAAGACCCTGATGTGATCGACCAAATCGGTGAAGAATTTGAATTCAACACATCCGAAACCTTCTTAAATGTGTTTTCTAGCTTCAATTTCCTTTCGAGACAAACGTTATCTTAAAAAAAAAAATGCATGACCGTATATTACGACTTTTGAAGCAAAATATCTCAGTATCTAGTTTTATGTAATAGAAATATTTTGTGGACAGATTTGCCTTCAGCGCAAATCAAATCATTGGAAAAGGGTTTTGTTTTCAGGTGAAATTTTTTTTGCTCGTTTAAACATAAGCTCAAAAGCAGCTGAAACTTATTTTCCTCGATTTTGAAGGCTTTGTATCTCGTAAACGTGATGTGACCTAGCACTACCGAAGCCAGATTTGAGTTCAGCGAGCGAAAAACCTTAAAAAAATATAGTGTGTTTTTGGCGGCATTAAAAAACGTGAAATTTTGCATACCAGTGTAATGAGAAAAAAAATAAGGTAGAAAAAAAAATAAGATTTTTTTTTCTATCGAAATTTTTTTTTTTGCGGTTTTTCCTAGAGCAAATAATTAGCAAAAAAAATTTGGTAGAAACAGGCGGTCTTTCCTTTTGAAAAATAAAAACCTCTCGCCAGCTTAATGTCAAGCTGGTGATGCTAATTTTTTATAATTACACGGGAAGATAATATAATAATATATGTCAGAGGTGCTACATTATAGCCGTGCAACAAAGACTATATTTAATCCCCGTAGTCTTCTTGGAACATAATTGCGTTACACAGACCATATTTCACCCCCATAGATATTCCCGTGGAAACGGGACGTGATCGTAAACTTAGGGAAAACTGAACCGATTTCGAAGATTCTTTCGCCTTTGGCCCAAGTAACATAGACTATATTTAATCACCATTTTTCTATAGGAACGGGAGCTTGGAGAGACCTTACGTTATCAGCGTGTGACTAGAGCTAAGCCGGGTGGGTCAGCCCGTGTTTTATTAAAAAAGAATTTTTAGCCTTGCTTTACTGTTTTTTTTTCACAATTTCAAAAGGACTCTTTTATTTTCAAAAGGACTTCTTTTTCTTTCGGAAGGACTTATAATTTAAAAATGGCATCACTGAGTAGCATACACAAAGTCATATATGTATATTGCAGTCATTAAAGCATTATTGCTCCGAATTTATTTAATGTGAACCGATTTGCATGAAATTTTGGAATTAAGCTCATCTTACCCTTAAGTTCAAAAGTTAAAATGATTTGAACTCTGCAACCACCCCTTCTCGGGGGTGAATTTTTTTTTTTTTCAAAATAACCTCGGATATCGATAGAAGGCCTTATTTTAAGCAAAAAATCATCAATAAAGTTTTTCAATCAAATACTTTTCAAGTTATTGGCAATTGAAAATTCGTAATTTTTGTTGCGTTTAACCGAAAATTTTATTAAGAACAATATTGTAGAAGGTAAAACAAGGAACAATTTGGAGTTATGGTCCAAAAACCCATTGATTTATAGGAAAAAACATTAGATGCTCCCCTTATTTGCAATACTGCTCACTTATTTTACGTGCAAAAGACTTTTAATAGTGATCACTTTAAAACTTATTTCAAGCACTACAAACCCCTTTTGTATTAGAATGCATAAAATGCATCTGGTCGCCGCTAGATGGCATTGACCACATCGATTATATTTCAGACAAAATGAAAAATGGCTTTGATCTATAATATCTAGCTTAATATTGCACTTAGAATACTTTATAAAAAACCAAATTGTTCATTGTTCTACC
The DNA here is from genome assembly GCA_949752695.1 of Melanostoma scalare. Taxonomy (NCBI): domain Eukaryota; kingdom Metazoa; phylum Arthropoda; class Insecta; order Diptera; family Syrphidae; genus Melanostoma; species Melanostoma scalare. Next base: position 114,975,408 of record OX456985.1, read on the forward strand.
TGCTACAACTTTGTTTTTTATAACATTTTCGGTAAAACGAATAATTTTATGAGAAAAACGTGAAAAAATTGTGAAAAGTATTGGATTTTTTGAAAAACTTTATAGATGATTTTTTGCTTAAAATTAGGCCTTCTTCAAAAACGACGATTATTTTTGGAGAAAAACGTGAAAAAATTTCGAAAAGTATTGGATTTTTTGAAAAACTTTATAGATGATTTTTTGCTTAAAATTAGGCCTTCTATCGATATCAAAGGTTATTTAAAAAAAAAAAAATTGACCCCCGAGAAGGGGTGGCAACCGCCCCCAGGGTGGTTGTGGAGTTCAAATCATTTCCACTTTTGAAGTTAAGGGTAAGATAAACCTTATTCCAAAATTTCATGCAAATCGGTTCAAAGAAAAAAAAATTCGAATGCAAGACCTTATTTTTCGCTTCAATGATTGCACTAATAGTACAAGAGAGGAGAAGTCATAGAGCGTACTTTTCTGAACGTGGCTTTAAAAAAATATGATTATGTTTTAAGAAGTCAAGGAACTCAATTATGGAGTACTTATCGAGAAACTACAAGTTTTGAATATACCGACCACCTTATATATAGAATTTAAAAAAAAAAATTCGTGCCTTAAAATGCAATCAAATTTTTCCGTTTCCCAGTAATTATAGTAATCTCTCATTTCTAGAGATCGGCCTGTAAATTTTCCCAAAACAAGACTTTCCAGTTTAATCAATACCGGTCCTAGAGAATCTAAAATGCTTTTTAGATCTGCTATCTTAACGTTCCTTGATTTTTGTAATCGGTTGAAATATACTTCCCACGCATATATCATATCCTTGTTGATTTGTACTTTTCTTCCAATATTCAGAAAACCAGGCGTATTTGAAGATGAACGAGTTTGTGAAATGAGTTCAAGTGCGAATAAGCTAACATTTTCAAACTTCATAATGCGTGATTTGATTTCAGTTCGGATGTTACTGATCTGGGACAAAATTGTTACAAGTTTTCGAATCCTTCTTTCTATTTTCGCAGCAAACATTTTTATGTTGAAAGACTGCCAAGTATATATACCAACCCCAGCTTGTATTGTCACTTCAGTTGCATACAGATGGCCTCGTAGAAAATGAACCTGCAATCAGAAAGCATATTCTTATTAGTTTTACCAATAATTCATTTAAATAAAATTTTCGATAAGTTGTTGTTATTGACTGAC